>CM074492.1:19498993-19568856 GCA_037389245.1 Oryzias sinensis | reverse complement strand
AATGGTGGTGACCACTGGAAAATTGAAGCTCCTATGGTATCTCATCCTAATGAGGGAGTCCAGAAAAACTTTGTAACCTCTTTTGGGTGAGTATTCACCAGCAGGGACCCAGTGATTGTAAGGCTCTAATCCTTTTTCATAAATATCAAAAACCTTTCTTCTGTCTTCAGAATGTGCTTGAAGTCGCAGCTGATTGATTTAAAGGAAGAAGGTTACAACTCTTCATTTATGGATGAAATCCAGCCACACATCCAGATATCTGATTGGTAAGAGGGCTACAGGTGACTGACGCTCAGTTCCTTGGCTGCAACAAGGTGGTGCCCCAGAGAGTTAATAAACTGAAATAGAAAAAATCTGAATGGTTTCAAAAATGTTGTAAAGTTCGATTGTTCAGACATATTTTATGAAATAACATTATGTTAAAATAGTCCTACATATTGAACAACTAAATTTATTAAAAAAAATATGGGAGAATTTCTTTAGCCCTCACATTATCTTTGTAGGTACGCGCCTCGATGGGATTGCGGCAGTGAATATAGAATCACTGTGGAGCTTCTGAATGACGAGAAGGCTGTTGTTCAGGAATTTGCTCCTGAACCTGTTACCTTTCCTCAATGGAACGACCAGCAGTGGAATCAGGTATGTCTCATAACCTAATGTACAACAAAGTTTAGAGGTTTTTGTGGTGTCCTGATATTCCTCAATCTCTTTATTTTTCAGATGACTCATGTTTTCAAAGGTTATGGGCCAGGAGTGAGATACATCAAATTTACACACGGCGGCAAAGACACACAATACTGGGAAGGCTGGTATGGCATTCGAGTTACGGATAGCTGTGTTGAGATTTGTCCAGCTGATGATTCGTAGGTTTTGGAGATTTATCCAATGCTTGTTTGAAAGGTGGCTGGTTGAAACTGGTAGTATCACTGTGAGTTCAGAGAAAAAATTATATTTACATGTACTTTAAAAGGTTGTTTCATATATATGTAATCAAATAATACATCTATTATCTTATATTCCATAAAAAAGAAAAACAAATTGAGGTAAATTCAAGGATTGTCTTTATATCTATTTTCCTGTTTTGGGTTTCTTTTTCTTCCTTTGTTGTATGTTACCTATTTGTGTGATATTTGTTGCTACTCTTCATGTTCATATGATTATGTTGAAGGCTATTCAAACAATACATGTTGCATCAGTTCAGGTTTTTCTAAAGTCTTGTTGGCTGTGATACGTCTACTTGGCATCTATTGTGAAACTGTGGTTGTGAAGCCTTAGAAAAAACACAAAGAAAATGGATGTTCATCCCCGTTTTGTTAAGATCAGGAAGGCAGGTTGACCGTATCATTTGGAAACTCAATTTGCATTTGACATTTAACGTAGTTCTGTTTTATTATGTTGTTCCTGGTTCACCCAGAGCTTTAATACTTCCCTGTTAACTTTACATCTAGGACAATAAACCATTCTTTTATTTTGCAGAAACATGTCTTAGTGGTTTGAAGACTGAGTGATTTGGGTTTGTTTTTATTTCTTCCTGTATGTTTCTGTCATGCCTTGTCCCCCTTAGATGGGTGTTTAATACCGTACCAGCTAAATAAAAAGCACTTTTTTTCAAAGGTGGGAAGGTTTTAAATTGTTTTTGCTATGTGAACATGCTTAAACACATTTTCCACTAATAAAAAAGAAAAACATAACTATAATTATAATACTGCTTTATTGTGGTTCTTTTACAAGCAAAAAGAAAAAAATTCAAACAATACAACTTTGTCAAACTGAACACAAACCAGATGCATTTTCCTGGCAATTCCATCTGGGTTTCTTTGAACCGCATTAGTAATACACTTTATTCAGTAAATAAGTTATCCCAACTATATTAACAAATTCAAGCTCTCACCCTTGAATAGGTTTGAGTGTAGTAAAAGGTTCACTTAGTTCGGTCCAATAAGATGTGAAAGCGTAAATGATGCTAAATAGCTAATGGAGAGGTAATGAGTCGGACATTTTCAACTTGCATCACCTCCACAACACACTTCTGTTGGAAACCTAAAAGGGGACGACCATGTGCTCAAACTGTTTTAAAGTACTCTGATCCGGATGCTTTGAAAGTTTCCATAGCAACAGTCATTCAAACGCCTTTATTTCCTGAACACAACTTTGAAACCTACGTAAGAGTTGAACATCCACTCTTAGGAGTAACAAAAAAGCTTTTCCAGATGGCGAGAAGAATTCTTCTTTGACCAAAACAGGAGAAATACAGTCTAAACCAACTGGAGCTTGAGGTCACAATATCAACAGGAAAAAGTATTACACAAAAATGTAAGCATTTGTTTTTACATGATACTCAAACAAGAAGAAAAAAATCACTCCTGGAATCCACATTGGTCCTTTTGGAATAAAACCTCCAAAAATAGTTTTAACCGTCTTCAATTTGTCGGCGGCCTAAGCAGTAAGGTTTTACATCATGTACATTTAAAGTGACATCAAAGGGTTTTCAGTCTCAAAATCATTTTACATAAGAAAAAGAAGCTTTCATGTTAACTCAGTGGGATGGTTAATATTTTATATCTCAACTTGTGGTGGAATGTGCTTCTGCAGAAAACCCTCTTGAATCCCATGGAGTTAAATTTAGAAAAGGATGTGAGGACCAGCGTGAGGAAACTTAGAGCAGAAGACATTTACGCCTTTGCTTAGGCTCGGGAGGCTCCAGGGCAGCCAGTATTGCCTCATCAAACACATTCTTTAATCCTTTCTGTGAAAACAAAATGTTATTATTCAAAAAAGGTAGTCCAGACAAACAAATGTGCTCCTGCTAGAGCCTAAAACAAGCTGTGGGAGTAGAAATGAGGCAGGGCAATGAAAGATTTCCTTTATTCAGATCATGTTTTGTAAGATTCTCTCCATGATCAAGATGAGTAAAGATCTTGATCTAGCAGTAAAGAAATAAAATGTCACTACAACTGTAAGACAAAAAAACAACAAATGTTTCTTATAGGATACAACACATGAGCTCAGTACCTAGTTAACATCAACTTTAAAAAAAACTTCTTAGTTGTATCCAATTGTATCCATTTGCACACAAAGTGAAGTTTAACATTGGCATTCTGTCATCTTAGGCCACATATGTGATCGTGGTTAGACCAAGTGGAAAAGATAGCACACAAACAGAAAGAAAACTGTTAACGGGCACAGAGTTTCAAAGAAATGCATGTGATGGACATTTCTTTACTATCAATAAGCAGCAGACAATTGAGAGGCAAAGCAAGACGTTCAGAGACATCAGAACAAGCAGCATTTTCTCTTTCTCTGAGTTTCGGGGGGCTCTAATGCGGCTAGGATAGCCTCATCGAATACGTTCTTCAGTCCTCGCTACAGACCAAAGGAGAAGAAGAGACAAGCACAGGGAACACACAGTTAGACAGAATTTGCAAATGCAGTTAGCAAAAGACGAGACAAAGCATGTTCAGCCTGGAGAGGAAAGTGTTAAACACAAGGCACATGAAGGGAAGATCCTACCTAAGTTAGGGCTGAGCACTCCACATATTTGACTGCCTTGAGGTCACGAGCCAGCTTTTCTGCCGTCTCTGGGGTGATCGGCTTCTGCTTGTTCTTGGCCAACTTCTCCACTGTGGAGGGGTCATCACGGAGGTCAATCTGAGTGCCTACCAAGAGGAATGGGGTCTTGGGACAATGGTGAGTTATCTCAGGAACCCACTGGAGAGGAGAAGAAAACAAAATATATCAAGATGCAAGATAGGTTTGTGACTGTGATAATATACATGTAAAATATTCCTGTCCAGCTCATATTTTTTACAGAAACTTTTAATAAGCCACATGAAGCTATTAAGACCTCTAACAATTCTTTTTCAAAAACCTTTTACTGCTTTAAATATTTTTAAAATAATATTTCATCCTTTCAAAATGTATCAACAGTCAAATATTTTTATTTGAATGTTAAGTTATGTTTTTTGTTTTCTCCTAACAAATACTGTAAGATCTTTTTATACATTTTTCAACAACGCGTGGGGATAGTTTTTTTTTTTACTGAATGTGATTTCAGTGGCAAAAGAATAAAAACTATGAAATTGATCATTTGTAGCCGTCTGTGTAAAAATAAAAACAAAAAACAGAAGTTATTTCACTAATTTTAATACTTAATGAATAGTTTCATCCTTTTGAATAACTAATGAAGGTCTCCTTCACTTGTTTAAATAAAAAAGTCTTGTTCATCCAGGCAGATTTCTAAGGGAACTTTTATCACAACTTTTCCAATGATTTATTGAACAAATACATTAAAATATAACTTTTCTGATTTGATCTCAAACAATATGTATACAAATATATATATATATATTTTTTTTACACAAAATGAATTAGAAGCAGGGTCATGCTGAGGTTCTTGATGCCACATCAAAGTGTGAAGCGCACCACCTTAAAGACCCACTCCAATGAAAATCCTGTTTCTGGTGTTTTTAACATGTTCTTGTAGCATTTTTCTCATGATGGAGGATAAACATAAAAGATACGTAGGATTAAAACTGCATTTCTTTATTTAAATTGCGATGGATCAGGAGCAGATAAGAACCCGCTGTTTGAAAATTGTGAAGCAGCAGCTGAAATGGGCGGTCCGCTCCCAGGGCTCCAGACTAACTTTTTTCACTAGGAGCACAGTGGCCCCTAACTGAAAAATTTAGGGGCACAACCAGAAAATTTAGGGGCGCATACCGTAATTCAACATTCTAACCAAATCTACTAATTTCCACTGTATTATGAATAAATACTTTAATAATAGATGCAGAAATTACAATGCGCTGTTTCAAATTCAGTGTCACATTTTATTCTGCATTTTTGAAGATGCAACAAAAAGGTCAACTGACAGAAGAAGGTAAACTGTAAAAGAAGTGGCAATGTTCACTGGATATCAGAACAATCGATACGTGTGCGCTCGCGTCTCAATGATTATTTCATTGATCATTGACGTGCCGTTTCCACGTCAAATGTATATATAATACGGAGGGTGGGGGTGGGGGGGCAAATATACTGGTCGCACATGTGCACCTGGATGTAAAATTCAGTCGCACACTCTCAAATTTTGGTCGCAAAATGCGAGCAAATGGTCGCAGTCTGGAGCCCTGGCTCCATTTCAATGCATCTACATGCAGACAAATAGATCCATGAGCATCTTTGTTTTCCTTATTCCAGATGGAATCTGTACGTCTGGATAGCTCCAATATTGCTAGCTGCTTTTGTTGCACTGCTAATGTTAGCTCGGGGCTGTGATAGTGTAAGCCAAGGGTGGGCAAACTGCGGCCCGCGGGCTGGATCCGGCCCATCTGCATGTTTGGTCCGGCCCACTGAACAATATCAGAGACCCATGTTTTTTTTTTTTTTTTATCTGGCCACACAATCAAGACGTGAAATTTTCTTCCCCCCCTCCTGCTGTCTGTGCTCCAACCTGAAACCTTCTAAAATCCTTGTCAAATAGAAGAGAAGACAGTCTTCCCTTTCTACGTCGCAGTTCATCTTTCCCGGTTTAGCTCGTTCTTTTAGAGCAATTATGCTGCATTTTTTAAACAGCGCACCCCTGTTCTGTGTCCTGATTGGCTGCAGACCTTGTCAATCAATCTCCTCAGTCCATGCCATCTCTCCTGTACAGAAACGCGGAGCTCCGCAGATCAGAAATTTGTGATCGATCAGATCTTTGTTTTCATTCCAAGATCCTGGACTTAATTTCTATGAAGGTTTGAGAATTTAAGAAATATTGAGAAAAAATAAATAGTTTTATTTATTTTAAAAACTCTAGAATATTCTGTTTTAGGATATGATTTTCAATCCAAATGTTTTCATCTTCATTCCACGTTATATCACTTCACGCATCGGCTCGTAGTCCGGCCCTTCTATCGCATTTTAGAACCCTATGTGGCTCGTGACTTAAAATAATTGCTCACCCCTGGTGTAAAGTGTACTTCCCGGCCGACAGTCCAGACTAAAACTCAGCTGTGAATTTCTAATGAACTACTGTCACTCTGCAGAAACCGTGTCACAGAAAAAGATACAGGTTTTTTGATTTAGGCTAAAACGGCATAATCATAATTAAAAGACCACTGGGGTACGCTTTTACAGCAGATCAACTATAACTGGAGTGGGACTTTAAGGCAGCCCTCACAGCTTAATGTGCAGACTGTCCTTTCAGACAAGCGTAATAGTGGGACAGAACAATGATGACAGCATATGACTATAGAAACATAGAAAAGCATTTTCCAGTGCCTTAAAATAAAAAAAGACTGTTCATGTTCATAACAACAAAGGAAATTCAAGTAAAAAAACATCATGGTTAAAACAATGAAATACACCAAAAAAAAAAAAAAAGAAATAACTTTTTTTTGTCATCAATCAGGGTTTTTAGAACTTAAATTAACCAAGCTTTAAGACTCATCTAGCCTCCCTTTATCCAAAAAAGAACTTCCAGCAAATCTAACAACTTTGTCTAGTGCCACAGCTAGGACTGATAGAAACTAAAGCTTTCTTCACACCGTCCTCGCCAATGCGCGTTCAAGCAACCCCTTTTAATGAGGAGTCTATGTTGATGTGCGTTTTGGGCTTCCACATTCCAAACTCATACATTCACCCGTAGCTACACAGCTTTCTACGACCGTTTGAGCTCTACATACAAAACGCCTGACCACTGGGTGAGCATTAGAAATGAAACCAGGGGAAACTTTCACCAATCAGAGACTCGGATTTGGTAGTGACGTACTTTTAATTCACGGTGGTGCCAACTGTTTGAAAATTGATCATGGAGGAGAAATTAATACATGCAGTTTGAGCCTGGCTGAAGTCTTTCATTTAGCAGACTGGAGCTGAGTAAGAAGAAGCCTGGAGCAGCATGTCACATTACCCATGTGTCATAGCGTGTTATGATATATAAAAAACATCTTACAAATGAAATGTTGACACAGATTATTTTCCCTCAAACCCATTATTTTGACATACACATTAGGGACTTTGTTAATTAATGACCTCCAAAATAGACGAGGAGCACTTTCCAAACAGGGAAGTTGGTAGAACCGATCTGCCTGTAGATCACTGACCGCAACTGCCAGCTGCTGCACAGCTGTTTATGTCAGTTTCCATAGTAACCATTGGATTCATTCTACTTAACGTGATTGCTACAAAGTAGAGCTGGGCAGCATTACAGGCTCTTAGCCATTTTTCATTCACAAACCGAGGGATGCATTAGCAAGACTGTTATTTCAAGAGAGTATGTGACGTGAATCATCATGGAGCTGTGAGCAACTGGAGCGTCTTCTCTATCCTCCATTCAACACGAGAGAAAGAAATGCCACTCTAAACCTATATTTTCCTTTTTTATGGGATCAGTGACATTAATTTCTTTACAATCATGCTGGAGGACAGTGAGTCAGTGAATGAAACAGCAAACAAAATAATGGCCAGAACTCTTGGCAAGAGACAAATAGGAAGCAGCTGCACTCGTGTTCCTTCATACACAGCAAACCCTGCATCCCTACACCACTGGCACCAGGAAATGGTGAATGCTGAGAGCTTGGCTCCAAACCACAGCAAGCTGAGATCACACAGTTTATCCAGCTAATTAGCATGAAAGTTAGATGGGTCTAAAAATGATTAAAGTGAATTTAGCTTATCAAGGCCATTCAAAGTAAAAAAAAAAGAAAAGCAAAATAGTTTGCAGCATTTTTTTCAAAATATATTCTTTTTTGGATACAAAATACTTTGATCTTTGAATCGTGACATTGGTATTATTTCTAAGAAAAAAACTAAGAACAAATGAACAAATACAGGGATCGGATTATTGGGGTGAGCAAAATTACTGTTATAGTGGACACTCACCTTTTCTTTAACATTCTCAAAAGAAGAGGGTGACACAACGGAGAAACAAACTAGGAAGACGTCGGTCTGAGGGTAGCTAAGGGGTCTCAACCTGTCGTAATCCTCCTGACCTGCAGAGAGACAGTTGGCTCAATATGGGAGTAAATTGTGACGGTAGACAAAAGTCAACACAGTCAGCAGCAGTTTGTGTTAGTAATTTAGAGATCTCCAACACCTAAATGCTCAAAATAATTAATAAAAAAAGAAGTATTTAATAAGAACTAGTTCATTTTTAAACTTGGATTATAATTTATTATAAGTACTTTGTTTTCTTAGTTGTTATGCTTATAAACTGTATTTTTTACTTTGATCTAGATTGACAGATCTAATGAGTCTATATTGACACCTACTGACAGTTGAGAAGAATTACAACTTCAAATATTATTCCATGACCATTCCATTTTTGTCTTTACATTGGTATTTCTACTGTAGTTTTGACCCTGGTGCAATAAAAGCTTGAAATGGCCATTATGCAACATTCATGCATTGCTAGCTTTTTTTTCAATTTCTTCACCAAATGAGCCTTAGCTGGAAATTGATCTTGAAATACATAATTTATCAGAAATAATCTTTGCGTGTCATTTGTCAAAAGAGAACCAGAGTCGTAAAGACTCTTCCCAGGAGTCAATAAGTGTTTAACAAAAATGCAAATATAAAGGCTTTAATAGGGAAAAAAAGGAATAACAGAAACAACTTGAAAATGATTTTCTCTAAGTCAACCCTTTACTCCTCTATTCTGTTACGGGGAATTATTTAAAGACAAAAAATATCTGCATTATGAAAAATGTTAGTCCCAACTTCATTTTCTGGGATTCCAACTGTAATCCTTTAAAATCCTCCGACTGTTTTAAAAACCCCGCAAGAGTAGCTGATTGGTATTCAATTTCTGATCGACTGAACACACCAGATCCAAGTAATCAGCGGCGAATAGGAAACGGTCAGCTGGAAAACAAGCAGGACAGGGGCTCTTGGAGAGCAGGGTTGAAGATCACTGAAATTATTACTGTTAAAAAACTGCGCTCTGGTTTTATCAATGTGTTGTAACGTCATGTTCCAAAGCCAATCAGTATCAACTGTGGTGATAGCCGTTTTGTACCAGCACTGTTCATACTGATTGGTACCCGGCTTTGATGGCGATTTAACTTATCAAAAGCCCAAAACTTCTGACGACTTCGTTTTTAACAGTGATTGTTTTGTCCTTTTTACCATACATTCAGCTTAGCTAATTTGTGTCTATATATGTAACATTTTTATAAGTAGAAGACAAAAACTTTACATGTAGTAAACAGGAAGTTAGAACTGTTGACCACCAGGAACTAGTCTAAAACAATATATAACAGTGTGACAGTAAGTTTCCTGCATGGCAGTCTTAAATCCAGCCAACCTTGCTATCCAGCTGCTTATGTATATACATGTATGTAAAGGTAGAACATAAGAGATCTATGTAGCTAATACAAACCAAGCAGACCTGCATTACAATCTGTGATTCCAGAAAGTGGGAATGTGGAAAACATTTTTATATTTTATGTAAATTTTATTTAAATAAAACAGTTAAAATAAAGTCATACCTGCTGTATCAAATAACCCCAGAGTGTATGGTTCACCTCCAATCATTACAGTTACTGCATAGTTGTCAAATACCTGTCATGAAGAATATTATCCAGATTAATAAAATGTTGGATTGAATTTATCCCATTTTGTCTTAAAACCATACAGATTAAAAATGAAGAACAATATGCGGGCAATACTTACTGTTGGTACATATTCAGAAGGGAATTTGTTGGTGGTGTATGAAATCAGCAAGCAGGTTTTTCCTACTGCACCATCACCCACCACAACACATTTGATCGTCTGCATCTCTGTGCTTTCTGCTGCTGTTAGCAACTGAGAACTGCAGAGAGAGAGAGAAGGAGGTGTTGCCTCACTTTAGGCTAGCTTGGGCCAGTTCACATTAGACGGTAAATTATTTTAAACGTTGTTCAGGCCTTTTAGTCTTGTTCATTAAAAAAAAGTAATCAGCAGTTCGATGAGCAAATTAAACAGCAGGAAAATCTTCATGCTTCAGCGTTTTATTTACACACAGATTGTCACGCCCCAGTATTATCATTCACTGTTACAGGCTAACGATGGCTCGGTGCTCAAAAGCCCGTAAAAAAAACAAGTATGGTTTAAATTCGGAAATAGTACCAAGCGTTATTTTTACACGGACATTTTACTTAATCAGAAAACATATTTAAATTTAGTTTTTGTATTTATACAACAAATGATAAGTGCTGCTAGTAGTTGCAGTCATGCAATGCTAACATGAGGGCTAGCGTAGCAAACTAGCAAACATTAGCATAATTGCTGCAGCTCAACGTCTGGTGGGAACCCAGCTTGTAATCTTTAAATGGATTTACACAAAGGAGTTCAAATATTTGGGCTACGTACCTATTTTACCCGTAACTCTGCTTGCAAAGGTTGGCTGTCGGTTTCGCCGGGCGTTGGCAACAGCGAGCAGTAACTTGGTTCAGTCTGTCAGTGGGAGTCCGTCTTTACTTCCGCCCATTGTCGAGCTCAACACAGTCACCCCGGATGTGACTTTCAAAGTAAGACACTCAGCGCAATGCTGAACAAACAATATTGGGATCAAATTATTACAATAGAAATACGTTACTTTCCCAAGTGACTAGGTAGTGTAAGGCATTACTGTTGAATTTTGAGTAATATTATCCTTATTAGGCGTTTAGCAATTTGCATATTTTATTATACTAGCCAAAAATGTTGTTTGAAGCAACAAGACAAAAAGACATTAACACTTTTTTTTTCAAATCTGATTTTCTACAAAAATTTAACAACTATTTGAAAGTCTTTTCTATTTTATTATTATTATTGTTATTATTATTAGTTTTAACTTAGGATAATGTAATGAACCACTTTTACTGTTAGGCTTCATAACAAACATTGTAACCTCATTGTTTTCATTCCTAATAATTGTGTTTTTCCCCCGATTTTCAGGGGTTTGTCTTTTTATAGACAAGATGGAATAATTCTAACACGCATTTGTTGAGTTGCAGTTTTAGTACATTGGTCTCTAGTTCTCTGGCGGCTCTTGTTTACTCTTTTTTTCTCCCAAATTAATAGCCTTCATTGAGTGTCCTTCAGTTGTTTGCTTAATGCTTTAGTTTTACCAAAGGTGTACAAAATTATTAGCAGTTGATTTTACACTGGAACTTTAGAAGGAAACATGTTGTATACTAAAGTAAAAAGAAGAAAAAATTTATTTAATAGTACAACAGGAGTCATGTATATCAAATCTCTGAAAGAGGATTACATGTACTGATAGTTGAGGGATTATAAACAACAAAAAGTGATCTGTATTTCACCTTGACTATTCAACATGCACAAGACAAACAATTAAAGCCTAAAATTCTGCAGTCATCACAATTCAATGTTTTGGATTTTATGTTTAACTGAATTAAAATGTGTTCCTTTAGCTAAAACGTCTTGTTTCTACATTTTGGTATCCATACTGTGCATTTTAAACAATCCTTCCTTGGCTTTTATTTTACCAGCACAGCTTCCCTGGTTGTGTTGGGTCTCTTGACAAAAGCTTTGTGGTGACGTCACCTCATAAGTCCCTCTTACCTGACATCTTTGCCTTGAATTTAATAGCTTAGTGCATTTGCAGAAAGTCATCAATTATTTTTAAATAAAAAGATGTATGGATTCTGGTTCTGATTCTGCTCCTTTTATCACAGGAGTTCAGATCAACATATTTGTTGAGGGGCTGTTGCATTTTTTGTCAATAATAATAAATGTTGACAAATACAGATGTTTCATGTGAATAAAATGTTTCAGAAAATAAAACGCAGAAGGAATGTTTAGACAAAATAAATGATTGAAATATTTTTTGATTAAGTTCTTAATTGATTGTTTCTGCATTTTTTTTTGGGGATATTGAATGCATTTCTCAAAGACAGATAAAGTGTGATTGTGAACAGAAATCCCTTAAACGTTTAAGTTCTCAATATATAATAACGCCTGACTCCATTCCAAGATATATGGCCAGACGCTAGCAAAACCAGCAATGTAGTGATGCACGCATGGAGCCAGTGATGACAACAATGTTCACTCACCTTTTTCAATGTAGTTGTTCAGAGTTCCAATAAATAAATGGAATACTTCAGTATACTGACTTCTGGCAGATATTTTTTAGCTCTTGACATTGAGATATGTTAAAATGCCAACCCCAATATTCATAAGGTTAAAACTAAAAACACATTCTCTTTGCGCATTAGAAGTCTTTAAGGGACATTGCAGTTCCATTATTACCCCAAGTATAATTGCAATTGGAGGTAACATCACAGACTGGACCTCAAGCCCTCAGTCTATTTTACTCTTCTCACTCTACATAGTTTTTTTTACCTCTGGTTTCTAATTCTTAATTAAAACCATTTTTTTGTTCTGCATATTTGAAATACATGGCAAAAGGTACAAGATGAATAGTAATGCTGTTCCAAAGATGCAAATCTTTAAGCTAGATTTGTAATTCTTAAATGGGTGACCTTAGGCAACAACTGTAAAATACATTTTTAGATGTATTCATAATAATGCAGTGTCTACAAATAATTATATTCAAAATGATCTTATTACCAGAAGACAATGCAAAATCAGTTTATTTAGACAGTTCATTTCAGATCTATGTACACACTTTATATATTCATGTCTTTAAAAAGAGAACAACAATGATGATCAGTTAACTGTCCTTATGTTTTTAGCAGTCTTTCTCCTCCAAACAATCAAATGAGTTGATGCCAAACATGTCAACATCGCAAAAAAAAGAATCCAGCGAAGAGTTGCCCACCAACTAAAACATATAGAAGTAAAATCCCAATGAAATTATTCTCTTTATAGATAACCAATTGAAATACTTCTGATTCAACTGATTACTGTTTCCTTCAGCAGCATCACACTTGATATTTGTGTCTCACCTCTCTTGCTGTTTTTCCAGCATTTGAATGGAGTTACTTTCAGTAGTGGTAGCTGGACTGGTCTCAACTGAAAAGAATGTAGATCATCAATTAGTAAATACAATACAGTAAAAAAAACTAAAATATATGGGGAAAGTTTTGCTTTTATGGTTTGATAGATGATGGAGTCAAATATTTCATTTGAGCTGTTTTAGATGTGTTAGTATCTCAAAATAAATAAATATTTCCTCAAATTATCACTAAGTTATGACAGAGTTTTAGGGCCATAGAAAAGAACAGTAATATTACGAGATGTAAAGTCATAAATTTGTGACTTTATTCTCATAATTCAACTGTTTGTTTTGGTATCTTTACGACTTTAAAGTCATAAATAAAAAAAAAGTTATTTGTAAACTGGTCCTAAAACTCCATCGTATAGAGTAGATTCAAACAGAATTAAAAAGTACGTTTTTTGAGTTGGATCATGATGCATCTGTTCAGGGTCTCCAAAAACATACCTGCATCTGAGACACGAAGCGTCACTCTTTGAAAGACATTTCTTCCAGATCTAGAGATGACACACCAGTAAACGTTTTCATCCTCTTTCCTGAGGGGACTCATTGTCACATTAAAAATTCCAACTCTGTTGTCATCAGCGATGAAGGTTCTGTTGTTGATATGTTTCTTGGTTGTTCTCACGACAATCCTACACAATTCATATACAGACCCCCTGCACCAGTATTTTGGGTTGTCCTTAAATTCGAGGTCATACTGACAAGAGACGGTCAGGGATCCACCGCGGGTTCCTGTTACCTCTTCTGGAGCGGACAACTGGACACAGCCCGCTCTTTGCTTATTTAACCATAAGACACTGAATAAAAGAGCTGCAAAGTGCAAAAACACTGTTATTAACCCATCTTATTGCGTTTTCTAGTAAAAAACAATTAAATCTTTAGCATTTACCTTTGTATGTGTGGACGAGCATCCTTAATGTTCTCATATTGCATCTTAAAGAAAGAGTGGTGAAAGCACGGCAGGCACGGTCCGTATTAGAGGAGGGTAACTTCTTCTTTAGGGTTTCGCTGACATCTAAATGTTGAGAAATGTAATCATTGCAAAAGACTCTTTTTCAGGAAGTTGTCTTTTGTTTTTGTTCAATGAGAGCACTTCAGATTAATAATATAATAAAATGTTTTCAATTCGAAGTAAAACATGAACTCAAAAGGATCATGAATACAAAGAGTTCAATAGGAAAATACTAAAATGAACTAACAAACTGACTAAGCTATACTGGCATCCCTGCCCTTAGACCCCCCTTCGCGTTAAGGAAAAACTCCTAAATTGTTATTATCAAACCACAATATGCACTGTACAGTATTTATATATTTTTCTAAATGTATGGACAAAGGCTGAGGAAATTTATATTAAAAAAATACATATATAGTAGTTTTTCTAAAACTTTTGTGACCTAGCAGCCATTTAAAAACTTAAAAATAAACAACTTCCACTTCTGCTATCAGGCTTTCCTAAACCCTCATTACTATTTTCTTTTTTTTTTAATCAGGAACTTGGAAACTATTTTAACAGGAGGTGGCACCGCCTTGACTATCACCCGCTAGTCAACACTGGTGGCACAATCAGATTTAATTTGGTATTCTTTTATAATTTTGTTGGACTTGACATTATTATGTCTAAATAATTATGTGTTGCCTTTTCTGCTTTCAGATTTTTCTTTCTCCCGCAGCACATTAGTTTTCACATCATGTGTTTGACCATCTTTTTAAAATATTGTATTAAACAGCAAGTTTGGATCAATCCGTTAAGTAATAACTGCTGCTGTTTTTACTCCTTAAAGACTAATAAACATTCTGCTAAGGTATAATCATAAAGGAGATGAAGTTAAAAATTGAATGTAAATGAAATGAAATTTTTTCCATTCTGCACAATAAGCAGGCGTCTGATAGACCATTTTTTTCAGTATGAACCCTGAAAAGAAAAGCTTAGAGCCAAAAATCTAAATCCTGGGAAAGATTGTTGATCAAGATTTCTTTCTTCAGTTTATTACCAAATATAGTTCAAACGTGACGTTTGACCCGTTACACATGAAAAACAGAAGTACAAAGGTGACATACAAGCCCTCGTGGTTGCATCACATAGAAACGAAGATCTGTTTGTGATTTTTATTTCATTTCTAAGGCGTGTGAGTTTCTCATTATATTAGTATTAAGGACTCTTCTTTTTGAAGTGTAAATTTTTTTATGTGTCACAAAATTTACCTTTAAACATAATTTTTTAAAATTATGACAGTGTGATTTAAAAAAAATAAACAATGACAACATTATAATAACAGTTACAATAACAGTGACTTCAAATGTTTTGTAATCGCAGAGGAAAGCAGAAGTCATTTATCTTTGTACTGTTCCTTGTTTGACCTCTGCCTTCCACGACGACAAAATAAAAAAATTGTAACAAAAAAAGCAGCAAATGTACCAGAAATGTACATAGAAAAGACTAATTTAAATTTCCAAAATTTTCCAATCAAGTCACATTAATATTTGTGTTTTTCTGTTGTTTACCTTTTTGCAGCAAATTAATAAATACTTAATTTTTCTTTGAAGGATTTCAAAGTGTTAGGTAAAATAGAGAATGTACCTGTATCTCTCATAAAGATATTTTCAAAAAGACATAAGCATGAACCATTTTTGGAAAGTTTGATTGATGTGTGAGTGCCAAACAAATCTGTTCAACTTTTGTTATGGTTTCTCGTACAACGAGGTTTTATAAAAGATATTGGCATTTACCCTTTCTTAATGGTAACATGATGGTTTGAATCTTATCATGTTTACTGCAAATACAGGCTGGTAAAAAAAAAAGAAAAAAAGTTTCTCAGAAAGAATAATGACATTTTACTAATGTTATTGCAAAGGTAAGAAGGTTGGACTGTTTAAGATGCAGAAAAAAAAGTATTTTTTCTCAACATGAAGGCCAAACTATGAACCATTTTCATTGTTTCTGCAGGGGGAGATAAGAGAATTTACTCTAAAAAACTGGCCATCAAGTACCTTAGAAAAAGCTGTTCCCACTTTAACCCCTCAAAAATGGTTTCAATCTATGTCTATTTTAGGATTACCATCTAAAATGTTATTATTATTGTTAAAAAATTTAAAGAGAGCCTTCCTTTAAGGTAAAATGGGTTACCTTTATGCCCATGTGGTTGTTTTGTTGCCGCACTTTTGACTATTTTCTCAGTAAATCTTAAGTAATTCGGAGCGAGATATCCAATGTGACCTCCTGTCACGGTAAATCCCTGTGGCGTGTCCAACGCAATACCTTGACATATTGAAAGTTCTAGATTATGAAATCTGAAGTTCAGCACTAAATATTTTATTTCTGGTGACATTCAAGAGAAGATGAGAGCTACCTTTGGGCACAAGGCTCAGCAGAGGAACACAGCTCGGCTTCTGAAGTGTGTGCTGGAAAGGACACAATTGATTTAGCTTATCAGGCTTTCAAGCGGCTGGGAAACATTGAATGCTTCTGGTGTGTTCCGACTCATAAAACAAAAAAATGTGCAACTTCATTTAAGGTAAAAACGATTATTGTCTTTTTTTTGCTTGTTCTTCTGAGAAAAGAATTTCTACGCTCCTTGTGTTTTGAATTGGTTACGCTTAAAACGTTTCTTTAGAAATCTTTTTTATTGTATTTGCAAAAATGTTGAAACTGTCTCTTGCTGGTAAAATAGCTTTGAACATTTGACACAAATTATTATTAGGTTCCTTTGCGAACTTTAAGGAAGCAGGGGGCTTGTTCCAAATCAAATAACCAAACAAACAAATAAAAGAAACTCAGCTGATGTGATTCATGCTAATCTAGACTGTGATTTATGCAGCAAGTTGTGAAATCACATATTTGGCCATTATCTAATAGCAGATGGAGAAATTTGAACCATGGATGACAAATGTGTATGAGGTACGCTGACAGCTGCAGAAGAAAAGTGAAAAAGTTCAAGTTGTTGCAGAGTATATGTTGTACCATTTTTAGAAAAATCAAAGTTTATTGGTCACCAAACTAGTAAAGGGTGTCCTATTAAAAAGTACTTCACGTATGTTGGGCTCTCCTCTGTGCATCTACAGAAAAAATGACAAAGAACTTATTCTCGATGTTACTTTTGACATGAATACACAAGGAGCTTTACAGATTGACAAGTTAACTGTTTAGACGGAGGCTGTTTGAATTTTGTTCTTGTTTCTCTTGAGGTAACATATCCGAGTACAAAGTTCCTTCCATGCCATGTTGGATTGATGTAAAACCAGACACCAAATAGATAATTTCAAAACCAAAGAAAGCACTTAACTGCAAGGACTAGGATTATGTTACACATTTATACACACATAGTAAAAAATGTGAAAACAACCAGGAAAAACAGATTAAATGGTCTCTGTAAGATTAGTTTCATACAATTAAGATTTTTAGGAGAAATACAAATTCAAGGTTTATTTGAAATTGATTTACAAGAGGAAATTAAACAAAAATTGTTAAGGTATTTTCTTCAACAATGGCTGCGCTTAAGCCATTTTAAGGGAGAATAACCTGAATAAATGGTCATTCAGGTGTTGCTGGCAAATGTCTTTGTTGATTGTTGCAAGATTACTCCTTCACAGCGAAATAAAAACCAACCAAAACTTTTGCTGCTCCTCTCAGCTGCTTTCTTGGCTCTCTGTTTGCTCTGTTTTGGCTGTCCCATTTTGCCTTGCTGTATCTGGCTCCTCCACCATTGCAGACTTCTTTGAAGTACCTGTTGGGATGGAGGGTTTGTGAGACATGGAGTTTGAAATTTAAAAATAATAAACTCTCAGGAAATCCAACAACACAAATCTTTCTTGGAGAGTTGTGACATTTCGGAGCTCCTGTACCTGTGAGGTAGTTTCTGTGCATTTTTTGGAACAGCAGGAGACCAATGAAGAGGATAAAGCCAACGCAGGCGATTATCATCCCACATAGCAGGAAGCTGTAGCTGCCTTTAGACTGAATAATCTAAAGAGTAGACAGCAAAATTAGACTTCTGCCTGTTATGCACCATGGTTTTAATCATGGTTCTTTTCTGTGGAATCATAAGACTTACTGAGCCAACAAGGACCTGCATCACCATCTCTCCCATTCCTGCACATGTAACTAGGACTGAAGTTGCACAGCCTGTAAAAAGAACACACGGGTTACTTATTCATCTTTAATTGACCACTTTTTCATGACTGGATGAGGCAGATTTGAACTTACCCTGATAGTCAAGGATGTCTTCTGTGTAGGCAAGCATGCATGGGAATATGCTGCTCAGGAAGAGACCACATAAACATGTTCCAACAAACAGAAAAACACTGCTGGTGTAGAAAATTAGGAGCATCAACACAGTGACAATCGCACCAGCCTTGGAAAACAAAAAGATCAGCTCATTTAGTGCTCACGTCACCGTGTGTTGCAGGCTGCCTTGCTACATGATGGATTGGCCTTACCAGGTTAAACATGAGCAGTCTCCCCGGCTGGAAACGGTATGAGAGGGGTATAGACAAGAGACGTCCAGCAGTGATCGCTGCCCAGAATATGCTAGCCAGGTAACCTGCTGTCTTATTGGGCAGTGACATTGGTGGAGCCACAGCGTACGTGTACACAAAGCCAGCGTATGCGCCCTGAGTGCAAAGAGTCACATCAATGCGTGCGCCCTGCTGTCTGTGCTTTATGTGATGCAGATCTTGCTTGCCGTAAAATGTTGCATTGAAAATAATCTCAGCAGTGATTTATCTGCACCTCTTACTCACCACAATGCCATCGCTCATAAAGAGCACCATTCCTCCGAGGATATGAATCATAAAGAAGGAGACTGGCAGCCCGCGCATGTTATCATTCTGACAGCAGCTGAAGATGTTCCCGTGGCCTGTGTCAGAGCAAGAAGTTACGCATGGCAGACTGATGAGGAGCAAAATGTCATTAATTCTTTTGCCTTCATCCCTGGTGACATTTTTTAAGATCATGCAGAAAACATAAAAACATATAAAAAGATTTTTTTTTTTACCTCCCACATCATGTTCTGTCTGCTCAGAGTCAGGGCCTTCAGCCTGCTGCTGGTTCTCCATTGCAAGCTCATCTTTGTCCAAAAGACGTGGCGTGCCACCGGGGCAGCATGGGATCAGCTGCTCCCGGTAAATCAGGAACAGGACTGCAATGGGCACAGGCAGCTGAGAGCGCATAAAAAAACACATTTATTCCTTTTATAGTTTCAGCAGAACAAACAAAAAATTAACAAATTCTTAGTGTCTTACATTGATAATTGCCATGATCCAAAAAGCGTAATGCACAGTGGATCCTTCGTTTGCCTCATGGGGAAGGTCAGTCTGATTTATGTTGTGCTCTGCAATTGGACTGTTTCTCAGCATGTTCCTGAAATGATGCATGATCTCAGTCCCGTTCTCTGTGTGGTTCCCACACCCAGTTTCAGAAAGGAAAGGATCTGCAATCAGTGGGCTCACCAGGGCTCCAAACCCAATGAAGAAGTGCAAAGCCTGCAAAAGAACAGAGAGGACAAACAGTTCAGTCCATCAGAGTTTAATAGGTAGCAGTCTGTTGGGACGTCCAAGGCTGACAATGAATTAACTACTCAGGAGCATCCATCAGAGTGAATGTTAGTCTTTTTTCAGTTGATTGAACAGAGTTTGATGACTGTGACAGCTGTGACAGTAGTAGGACATCTTTTCCCCACCTGTAAGAAAACAGCAGAGTCCTTCTGATAGATGGTCACCAGTTGAATATTAGCAATGGTGTCAATAATACCCATGGCCAACCCAGACACAGCCATGGCAATTGCCAGCACCAGGACATTGTTACACAACGGGATGATGGCAAAAATAACAGAGATCATGAGAGCTGAGACGCACAAGGCTGCCAGAGCGCTGAACAACCTTCAACAGAAAATAAAGACAAAAACAGAATCATTGAACCATATTCTTTCGGATCATTGGTGTGCGTGCCCATAGTTGGTCGTACTCACGTTTTCCTGAAAACACCACCAATCGAACTGCCAATCAGCAAGCAGAACTGCTGAGCAAAGAAAACCCAGGTAATCTGACTAAGTGTAGAGTTTGTTTGACACTGCAAATCCAAAATTGTGGGTCCGAGGAAAGCAATGCAGAGTCCAAAGCTGAAGAAAAGACTCCAATAAGTTAGTGTATGATGCGCATTTCTTTTGAAAAGGGTTACAATTCGCTCATCCACAAACATCTTGGTTGGATATTAAGAAACTGTATGCACTTAGATTAAAAATGCTGTTTTTGTATTTAAATGTGTTTTTGCTGCAGGACATTAAAGCAGCTCTGTGCGTGTTTCCTATCATGCAGAGGGCTTCTGAATCACTTATAAAGCTTCATGGGTTATCTTCCTTGAATGGGTCAGGTAACCGGATGTCCTCTTGAGTTAATGGGTGAAGTAGGGATGCCTCCAACAATAATATCCATATCTGAAATAAGTAAATGATTATCAAGTGTGCTAAATTACTTCCAGAAAGTGGACATTTGTGTTTTGTGGCCTGGAGAACTAATTTAATGGAAAATGTGTCATTCAGGAAGCGCTGACACAAAGATGTCTCATGTTAAAAGTGTTCTTTTGTACCCGAAAAACTCACTAAAACATATTCAGATCACTTTACAAACCTGCGCAAAATAAAAAATAACTACACTAGTGTCGAACAGAGAATGAACGGTAAACTGAGCAAGATTTTTTAAGACTTTTAATTTTTCACATACGTTTACCAGATTTTGTGTTGATGGTCTCCTCTAAAACTACTGTTTTGATCATCCCCACAATAATTTTCATTATTTCACATTTGAATAACTCCTTTGTCTGATTTGAAAATATCTCTGCCATCATGGAAACAGAGACTGTTACTCCCTAAACAGGTTACCTAATCCGTCAAAGACAGAGGAAATACTCTGTCATTCATAGGGAAAACTAAGGGCTCCAATTACCGTCAACATTTATTTTTATAATTATTTTGAGTTTGGGAGTAAGGAAAAGTGCTAAAAAAAACAAAGGCTTCTGGAGAACATTCATCACCCATACTGGCCTGAGGTAGGATTTGAATCAAGACATTACCATGAAACCAAAATAATACAATCACACAACATTTTCCACATTTTTTTTCATACAAAACCCCATTTTTTGTTCCTTATTAACAAAACATATTATTATATTATTGATCTTTTTTCATTTGAAATTTAACATATTTGTATATTTTGTGGTACTGTGTGTTTTTGGACGACTGAGGATATACAATTCGGTTAAAGTCAGCCTGACCCCATTTCAGAATCCATGTCAGCAGTGCCGAAAACGGCGAGCGGCGTGCATCTCAACACTCAGACCTGGGTTTGCTTTAAACCAACCCGCTTAAACTCTGCAGTGAAGAATGGTTGGTAAAATGTTACCAGGCTGTTAGTTATACAAATTATACATAATCCCTTTAATCTTTGTAATGATTGTACAAGTGAGGTCGATGTTTGTGCTCAGATATGGGCTTCCGGCGAATCTTAACACCAAATCGGAAAACTGTTTTTTTTCCCTACCATAGATCTGATTTAAACTACGGTTCAACAGAGGTGCTTATGTGTTATACATGTGGAAGCTGATAAAACGTAAACATTTTTGATCCTTATCTTATCATTTTCAGTGTTGTGTTTTGCCGTCAGTGAATCCGCCTACAAACTCACTTCCTATCTTTCGTCTTCAGTGATCTCATTTGCCTACAACACATACATTACAGGCTTATCTGAGGGAGTCAGATGCATTTTAATAAATGAAAAACTTGTACTTTCTGTTTACACCGATGTGGGAATTGTGCAAAAAAATTGCACATTTTCCCGTGATAGTATCTACATCTGAGATGCTGCAGCATGCTTGAGGCTCAGTGATTCAAAGTTGTGAGCTATTCCACTTATTTTCCCAATGTTTGAATTTGCTGGTTATGCTCTAAACCCTAACAAATATGTGTGTTTGTTCAACCGTCATTCATTAACAAGCCCTTCCTCTAGTGGAGATGCAGAAATCCTTAATTACTTATACAGGTAATTGTCAACCATTGTTAAAACTGTTTTTACTTTAATAAATAAAAGAATTGTGACATTAGAAATGAATACAATTTGAATCTTTTGATTTGATGACAAATAGCACAATTTCCTAAATGTATTTAAAAAAGGGGATTTAAAAAAATTATATTTATTTTCAGCGCTATAATCAGGCTTCAACCAGACATCATGTTATTTCATCCTGTTAATTGGGTCAAGATAAAAGCAACACTTTTTCATTCTACCAAAACACATCCTTATCCGTGAAATCTGACTCTGTCACAAAGAAAATTAATGATAATAAAGGTGCAGTCAGCCACTACTCTAAAAAGAAATTATTACTGAATGTTTACACAATCTTGCAACAGAAAAGGTATTTTCTGATAATCACTTGATGCTAAAACACCGTTGTCAGAAGCATTAAAAAGTTGATCTCCTTGTTTCACAGAACAGTTTGGAAACTCATCATTTGTTGTTGTTTCAAGGAGAGATGCCTTTTCATTCTGGTTAGACGTTTTACTGGGGCACTGATTAGTTCTGCTTCTGTTTCTCTATTTTTACTCCTAACGTTTAATGCAAAGTGAGTGCTTAAGTGGCTGACAGCTTTGTTCCTCTGGTAGAGCAGCTCATTAGACTCAGACTATGAAGCTGCGCTGTTGTAAGTCAAACAGGATGTGGTTTGGCATTCTTGTGGCATTCTTGTGCACAAATGTGCAATTAACCTAGGATATCATGAATCGTAAAAACCACACAAAGCTTTTTCGGAGGATTTCATCAAACGTGCTGAACATCTAAATAATCTTCGACATTAAGACAAAATCATTAAATTTTTCAAAAGGGTTTCTTCTGAAACGTGAAAGTAAAGTTTAGCCCTGAAAGACTTCATGGTATACTAGATTTAAACCCTTTCAAGTAGTTGGATTTATTGCAGATTTCTGTTGCAGTTGGTAAAGGTGATGAAACTGAACTTCCTTGTTATTTCTTAATCAAAAAGTAGTCTATTTAAATGTCCTACAAGTATACCTAAAAATGAGAGTTTACTTTTATATACCATTTACTGTATACTAAACTTAAAATGTTCCACTTTAGCCCGAAGAAGTATTCAGTTAGAATTTCTTCTACACTACATGGTCAATTGCATAATTGTTACACTTAAACTCTCAGGTATACCTAATAAAATAAACGTCAAATGTACTTCTTTTTGCTGTTTTCTATTTTTCAGTAAACAAATATATATTTGCTTTTAAATGTTTACCAGATTCATTCTCAAGTGTCACCTTATGAGACTGAAGTAACAAGGGTCTTTTGAGTTCATTAAATGGTTTTAGGTTTTGGGCAATACTGCATGCCAGCAAGCAGACTGAAGGTTCTTCATTACCATGCAACACAGGATTACACAAATGGAAGCTGCACGTTGAAGAGTAACTAGTTCAAAACTTTGTCATTTAAAATGAGGCACGAAAGTGTTACTCATTTGTAAAACCAACCCAAGTGAACTTCTTATTCGCAGTTGTAGTAAAATATTTAAATGGATGAACTCAGGAATATACCCTTTGGAAATTAAAGAAACTTTAGGCTCCCCTTCAACACTAGATGGTGCAAAAAGCTAGTCTTCAAACCCAGGAAGAGCAAGTGACGAGGACAACAGACAATCAAATATAACCTGCTTTTTAGAGTCAGTTAAAGCACACAAACAGTATTTTTAAACTATCACTGAAAAAGTTCAATAAGAATTATTTTCTTGAAAAGAAAAGTGTGTTGCATAGACTAAAAGGTCCAAAGTGGCGTTGGCCTGCTACTCTCTGTCTCATTTCCATATGCTGACATTCATCCAATCCATAATTAGAGCCCAGTGGCAGTTCCAGGACAATGTGACAGGAATCACAAAAAGCATGCTCTAATTTCCCCCGGCTCCTAAAGGCATAAAATATATCTCAAAGCAAGTCATTTATAGTATTTTTAGTTGAATTAGGCTAAACTATGGACATTTTCAAGAACCACAATTTTCAGTTTTAAATTTCAAATAAAGTATTTTGTATATAAAATAGAAAACTGCCTCCCTTGCAGTTGAACCTGTTTAAGTGAAGCAGATGCACCAGGGATTGTAACAAATATACTTTTCAATGTTGAATGACATTCTGAAAATTAGTGTAAAGGATCATCAAACAGATATATTGGCAAAAAGTGTGTTGACTGAAACAAATAAAAACCTCCTACAGGAACAGTCATTCTATATTGTAATCTATTTCTTCTAGCGACTCTTATTTTGAAGTCAGTACCTGTTTTGTAGTTCTAGATGGAACTACCCCCTCAGCAGCCCTCTAGTCAATCGCAAAATAGAGACAGAAATATGAAGTATGCCAGCAAACAGACACGTATGCAGCAATTCTCAAAGGAAGTTGTTGCTCAACAACATAAATCTTTAAAAAATATATTCATTTATCTTTAGCAGCTAAATACTTTTAGCTGAGATCAGCTTGATAATGCTAGTGGTAAAGTGCATTTGTTCTGGGTAATGGAGGGTTCTCCACTGAGAAAATAGCTAATCTACAGGTGTTGAAAAGTCTCAAGCCAAGAATGATACACTGGTTTCTCTTCCCAAATCCACCAATATGTGTGCTTAGGATTCAATTTAATCGTTTAGTTACTTTTAGAAGTAATATTTTAATGGTGAACCTTGTTAACTGACTCATTTTTTGTCTGGTTATCATCATTTAGACTTCAATTGAGTTGATAATGTTGGTTTTGTTATATGAAATATAATGGTTTTATTCCTATATTTAATAGGAATAAAAAGTACCTTATTTACTTAATTTTGCCTTATTTGGTCCTAAACTTTGAATGAAAAACCATCTTTATAGAGAGGACACTTGGTCAAAACCTCTAAAAAGTAACACTTTTATTTTTAACAGAACCAAACTGTGACTCGGAGATCTGGGGGTCTTACTCCTACATCTGGAAAGCGGTTTGTTCAGATGGATATTAAGGTGGTTAGAAGGAAAATCCAAACTCAGCTGTTTCATAGTCTCTAATGGGTGTGAAGTTAAAGTGCGGATTTTGTATTCACTCATGGAATCTATTGTGTGTTTAACCTGAAACACAGCCCACAATAGAACCTAGAAGTGTGGGAAACTAAACAACTTTCAAAGCAACACACTTAATGTTTACAACATTAGGATGGGCTCCTGATCTCCAATATTAACAGAGCCACTCAGTGAAATAACACATCTTATATTTCAGGTTTTTTTCAGAGTATAACTTGGGTCTTGTAGTATCTTGGATGGAGTACTGACACTTTGTCTCTAATAGGTCATGTTTTCATGTTATGCTTAAGTTCAGTAGAGCACAGTAGAGCCTTCTTCAAAGGGTTCAATCAGGAATTCCTACCATCAACTTCTGAAGCACAGCTGGGGATCACATCTGGGTCTCTCTAAAGGAGATTGTCCATCCACTGAACAAACAAATGTGTGGGTCTTTTATGCTTGCTGTTATTTAAAACTCGTCGGTGACCTTGAGTGAATGAGTACATGAGAAATAATCAAAAAATGCTAGTCAGGGAACCTGGATAAATGCTGATTCCTTCTCACATCGAGTAAATGCACAGTAAAATGTACTGCAGGGTTACTTTGTTGTAGGAATCTCACCAAAGTGCTAATGTTGAGGTCATCTAATTTTTTCTGCACCGACAATAGGTTGCAGTCCTTTCATTGTCAAAGCAACCTTGACCTTTTCCATTTCACTTTTTAAAGCTTTTATTTATTTTTGTGGATAAACACTTTGTTCAAAATAAATGGTCTTTTATTCTGCCACCCCATCAATGGTACATCATAGAAATCCTTACAAAAATGCTCAAGTACCTCATTTAAAAAATCATTTTGATTCAACACACTCACTTTTCCCTAAATAACATGCCTTTAGAGAAACAGTTAAAACTGCTGAGTAAACATAACATCTTGTTTTGCTGTAGCTTTAAAAAAAAGAAACCATAACTGTACTGTAGAATGTTTGAGATTTGCTTTGGCATTTAAAATAAAATTCTATTTTACTCATATTTTGCCATTGACCTCTTTGAAGTAGGTTTAAATCTTTAAATGATTGGAGCATTGTCAATTCACAAGATAACCACTAGTTGGCTTATTCCATGACCACTCACTATTTCTGTGTACAGGGAATGCTCAAGTCCAGGTTGAAGTATTTGGAGGACAGTATAGAGGTGGGACATATGGGACATACAGTAACACTAACAAACGAACAAACAGAATTAATTAAAAAAGTGAGACCGTATTTGCCAAGTGGTTATGTAGCTTTGCAGAACACCTCAGAAAGTGGAAGTTCAGCAATAAAGGGTTCTTGGTTAAAGAACTGATGTTGCATTTTTGCAGACCAAAGAGAGAGTTTTCATAATTTTTTTACTTCTACGGAAGGCTGGGGTCATAGAATCACCTGACTGACAAGCGTCAACCTGGCTGAGGTACAAAATCTGACAGACCTCGCTGTACAAAAGGATTCCATGAAGTCAAGGAGAAAGTCTGAAAAGGTCAGGCAAATCACAAACTCCATCAAAACTTTTAATATCAAGGACTTGCATTTGTATTCCGTCTTTGAGCACTGGAACTTTTGGTCTATACACCACGCTTCATCCCAAAGTTAAAATACCTTACACAGCAATCTCCTCACTGGGAAATGAGGCCTCCGCATCAAGGCTACTGGAGAGTCACATTACTGTTGGTGTTATTACATTTTTCCACTGAAGCACTACTGGAATATTAAAAGCTTCAAGAGAAACAGTGACTACCTGGTCTGTGTGTGACTGCAGGTGGAACAAACCGTATTAAGAATGGGTGACATTCATGCAATCAGCCACCTCACATACTGCTTCGGTGGGGAGAGGGCAGTCTGACTTTGTTCAATTTCAGAATCCCTTGGTCACATTTATTTCAAAGGAAGGACGTCGTTTCAAGTTCTAAGATATTCAGAACGAGCTGAACTTTACATTAAAATATTTTAAATGATCCAAATGCTGTGGTAGAGTTCTGAAAGATTTTAACTAAGCCCTTACTACTTTAAGCAGCTTAATGTTTAAGGATTGTATCTGTGAGTAATTATGGTTATATTGGTGTAAATTGTTGTTGATCTCTTCGTTCATTTCCTAGATTGAGGAAAAAAGCACATTTTCAATTTTAGCTTTATAAGAACTACCCAGCGCTCAGTAATGCCACCTCATTTACATTCTAACCATTTTGCAGTATATTGCAGGCAATAAGGTGCAGAATGGACAAAAGTACATTTCCCCATTAGGGACAGAGTAACAAATGGTCCTGAAAGTGGAAAAAAAAGGAATCAGCACTTTTCCAAACTTAAGGTGCTGAAAAATGGCAAAAGCAGGGTGTCCCATCTGAGAAAACAACTTTCAGTGCTGAGTTACACACTTTAAACAGACTTTAAAATATGGCAAATATTCAAGTACTGAATTACATAATGTAATCAACGTTGAAATTTGCATCAACTACCATTTTGGAACATAAAGAAAAGAGAAAAAGACAAAAAAAGATTTTTATTCTAATCTTTAATAAAAGTGTCTCTACATGTGGTTTGAAAGAAAGGTCATCCATCAAGACACACAGGTATTCATACACAGGAACCATATGAATGCTTGTGAGTTAAAACAATAACACAACCTTTGCCTTTTCTGTAAATAGAACAGTTTTCAGTAAGGTTCAGACAGCAACAAGAGCTTGCAACAAGAAGTTTTGAGTTTTTCTACCACGATAACTGTGGTATCAATTCCATCAATGATAGAAAAACATTGATTAAAAAAAAGGTAAAATGCAGAAGAGCAGATGTGGTTAACAGAGTTTTAAAGTCCAACTTCAATCATATTTTATTCTATTATTGTAAAACTGTCTAAGTGTAAATAACATGATTATGTCATTTTTAGCCAAAATTAGAAAACCTGTGTTGATTTCTAGGACATCATTTAAAACTGTGTTCTGCCTTCTTTTTTATTGTGAAGCACTTTGGCACATCTAAAGGAGAATAAAGTGGATTTTAAATAAAGCATTCATTCATTCATTCATTCATTCATTCATTCATTCATTCAGTCATTCATTCATTCATTCATTCATTCATTCATTCATTCATTCATTCATCATTCATTCATTCATCGTTTCTGCAAAGCCAGAAGTTCATTAGACATTCACCTTTGAATTGTGGGTAGCACCACTGGCGCGGCGGAGTAAGCCTGCACTCATTTCCCATCATTCTTTTATTCACACTCTCCCGCTAAATCAAGAAACTAAATCAAAAAAGAACCCCAACCTAACATTACTGGTGCAACAGAAATGGTGAACAATATTGGAGCTATCCAGCTGTACAGTTTTGAGCCAGATGCCAGCTCAGATGAGAAAAACAAAGACTTACATGGATCTATTGTCTGCAGGTGGATGCATCACAATGGAGCGAAGCCGGGAACTTGTTGCCCTCCCATTGACGCTTCTATATAACAGCTTTTTCCAACAGCATTTTTTTTATCTGTTCCTGATTCACAACTACTTGAACAAAGAAAGAAATGTAATTGCAAGTGGGGTTTTCTTTATATATGTCCTCAATCTTGAGAAAAATGCCACAAGAACACGTTAAAACATAAAAAACACAATTTTTATTTGGAGTGGGTCTTTAAATATCCTGATAGTACTTTTAATAAAAGTAGATGACAGTATTAAAAAAGTGAAACTTGGTGCAATTGTTGGACAGCTGGCAAAATCAAAGATATAAAGAGAAATAAATGTACAAATTAACCCATGACAGTTTTTGACCAAACTTATTCATACATTGAATGAGAGTATTTCTAAGTACAGATTATAATTGTTTTAAATCTGAGTTTCCTGACTGAAGAAGCTCATGCTTCAAAGAATTATGGTTAAAAGTATAAAACATTACAGAAAAAAACCCATTAAGTATTAAACACTGTGTTGTTTTTATCTCAACTCATAAAATAAGTGGATTGTTACATTTGCTATAAAGGAAACTACCTAAAAGTATTTAAAATAAAAAGGATCAGGATGGACAAATACCTACAATGCAGCCATTTTTTTCAAATAAACTGAACTGTTGAAAGTCTATGTAAAATATCCCAAAGCAATACCTTTGTGATCAGATGTAATCAACCAGGAACAGTTGATACCCCCATACAAAGGAGTCAAAGAAGAACATCAAAGAACTTCATTCTCCCTGAAGTAATTTAGCAGCACAGGATATGGCAGACTGTTCTAAAAAAAAAACGACTGCTTCAATTCAGCCAGCACAGGAGCAAGCAATACAACATTGTGTTCCTTTTTATGGATGAAATGCTTTGTCAGGCTACCAGGGCAGACAATAACTTCAGTTCTGCAACAGTGTTCAAGCTCAATGGATTTAATGAAGGGTGAATGAATAGCTCAAAAATGGATGAGGAGCAGTGGATTTTTGCATCAAGGACTGAATCAACTTTCTTCTCTCAACATTTTTTCATCCCAGCCTGAAAAGAAGAAAGAAGCTCGCCTGGAGACGTACATTTGTTCAAACATCTGAAAAAAAAAGGATAAAATGATTAATTTTTCAATTGTAAAATGGCTTTTCTCCTCTTCTCTGCCCGTCTTCTTTGCCCCCACCTCTTGCAACACAGTTGTAGAGTGCAGAGCAATGATGCATGCCTTAGTGAAACCTGGTGAATAGTAATGAAGCAAGGCTGTGTGTCTATTTGAGAGAAAGCAAGAGGAAGACAGAGAGGGTGTGGGAAGGGTTTATGGGTAAGAAGGAGGAAGAGGAGGAGGTTGACTGGGAGAGAAAACAAGGCTCCTCTTGCATCACGGGTGCATCACAAGAACCAGTGACTGACATACTTTTAACTCTTCCCATGTTTGTTCCCCGTCAACTAATCTAACAATGGGACATCCCTTGTTTTATTGTGTGTGCCTCACAGCAACATATTACTTATTAACCCCCACTGCTTAAAAAAGTAAGGGGGAAAGGAGGGCATTGGAGGAAAAGGATGGAGAGGCAGAAACTCCGAGTGAATGTGGCTCAGTGTGGGGGCACAGCACCTGCTGTCCTCTGCTCACCAATCACACAGCAGTCTCCCTTTTACTAGTGCTGGACTGTGCAGAGGAAAAGGAAAAACCAGACGCATGGAAAGTTAAGATCAATATTAGCTTGTTTGTTTTCTATATGGAAGACCTAAAAAGCATCTCGTTAGAAATGTTTGTTTTGAAGTAAATGTGAGGGAACGGTGTGGGGAATATCCAGCAACTGGCTACAAAGACCTACTAGAGAGCCAAGACAAGAAAGGAAAGGAACAAACACAATAGACTGCCCCTCTTACTCAGCCCCTCTTTTATCCTTTTTTCATCCAGGACTCACGGGCACGCTGCCAACATGGAATCTTAAAAACTCATTCAAAGAATGCCAAGAAAAAGGACTTGTTTAAACCAGTGGCCATTCTTTCACAGCCGTCTGTTTTTCCTTACATTTCCCATGTGGAGAGGATTTTTTTGGGTTGCTGCTTTCTCTGACGCTGCATCTTAAGGGAGAGGGATGTGTGTGTGTGTGTGTGTGTGTGTGTGTGTGTGTGTGTGTGTGTGTCTAGGGGGGGGGGGGGGGGGGTTGAATGTCAGTTCTTGTACTGTTTTGTCAGTTTCGTGTTTTGAAAGAACTGTGAGTGAGAGATCTCAGGTCTGAGCCTCTCTCACACTTTCTCCTCCAGCTTTCATTCTTGCTCTCACTCCCTCTGCCTCAACACACTCGCTCCTGCTCGCATATAGTAACTCCTCCCCCTCCCCACTACCCATTGTCTCTCCATACAGCATGAGGCTGTAGGGATGCCATGTTCGGTCCGGCGAGGGACGCAGGAGAGTGGGAAAAGGGTAAGTGAGATCTGCATCCAGCGAGGAAAACATTTTAGTCAAAATAGCAGATTGATTTCACCCAGACTGACAATGAGGATCTAAATCTGCTAGAGTGAAGCTCTGTTGATCTTAAATTTTGTGTGCAGCATGTCAATGTACCCAAGTTGTCTCATCCTTCAAAAATAAGACTTTAACTGTTTGAACATATATAATTTCCTTTAACATTAGCATGACATTAGCACTTTGTTTGAGAGACACAAGTGTTGTACTTATTCAGAGAGAGCAAACAAAATGTATCCAATTATACTTTACTGTCGCTAATCTAAAAACCTGAAAAACATCTGGGCACTGATGATTGCTTGAATTGGCTTCCAGCTAGGAGGAACCGTGTACGATGTTCAGGGATTATAGCTAATCCTGCCTGTGGCAGAGATTCACCTTCTTGTCTGGACACAGTCTGACACAGGGGCTTTACTAATTTATGCTGAGACATGCGTGAGCTCAGGCTTTGGAAGGCTCAGTGGCAGCGGTCTCCTCAGTCGATGCTTCCTGTCAAAGGTCATGAGAATATTCTGCATGTGCAAGGCTAATGAGATATTGATCATTGTGTGCGAACAGTGGGAAAGCTATGCTGCAATGAATTTAAGTGGTTTCTGAATCATATGACTTTTATTTAACTCCCACATGTAATGATAAAAGAAAAATGTTTTCCTTGTTTTATTGCAAGTTCAGCTGGAAACAGGTGGGTTATAAGACAAGCAGACATGGCCTTCTCAGTACTGGACAGTTACAGCCCACTACAGGAAGCTTTGTGTGCTTGTTCCAGGGGGAGAAAAAAAAGAGCCCCTCAATGGAGCTTTTGTTGTTTGAGTTGGAGACAGCAAAAGCACAAGAAACACTGACTGACAAATACCTGGCCTCTTTGAGCCTCAAATACCTCTGCGTTGCACTTGATACAAAGTCAACAAATGCCTCCTCTGTCCTCCATCCCAGCCCTTTTCCCTTCTGTCCACAGGGTTTTTTTATGTTATTATAAAGGCTACTGTTTTCAGAGCAGACATCTGGGTGAGCAGATTTAGGCTCGAGTTCTGAGTCTTTCCCCACTGTGGGGTTGAAATGGCGCCATAAAGACGTTTAACTATTTCAAGTCTTGAACTATAATTCTATTATTATAATTCTATTAAAACTAAGTCTTTTTTTCAGGAAACATTTGAGCTAATTTAAGTTAACAAATGATATATAATCCTGTCAAATGTAAGGAATCAGAGATATCTAACTAGAATAAACAGAAACATTAAATATAAAAAGTGTGAGTCATAATTCAAGTCAATAATTAATGCTTTTTTCAGTGGCAGAGTTACAGCGCATGGAAATGTTAATTTTATGTCAATACTAATATTCTGGCATTAAAATGCTGCCAAGCTGTCTTGATTTAAATGCCAGAGTAACGATCTCCTTTGTGCTCATGGAAGTCAAGCAGGGAGAGCTCACTGCAGAATTTGGAAAGAGTTTACGTAGTGTGTCTTGAATTTAGAAACCAAATTCTTTTGATTAGCGCTGCACTTTTTCCCTGTAGGCGCCGATTCAAAACTGCATTTTTAATCAAAGATTGATTCCATGAGCCCCTCTGGAACGGAACAGCTTCAGGGATGTTGCTGTAAGATTCAGACAGTGGGAAGGGTCAGCGTGTGTGGGTTTGTGCTGTGAATAATCCAGTCTTTTCTGTGTAAAGACTCACAAGACGGTTTCATTTTACCTCCCCTGGACCCCTGAAGAACACTTCCAGTTTCTTTGGTTAAATATTCACGTAGATGCCAGTTCTAAATCCTCGATGTCATCTGCAACCTGCCCCTGCTTTTCTTTTTTTTTTTTTTATCTCCGAAGCTGTCAGCATTAAAATGCACCACAACATTTTTCATTTCCCTTCCTAATAAACCACACATGCATCTTATGGCTTTCTATTCCTATGTGAGTTCTAAACACATCATGTAGGGTTTAAAGCCATCGGATACACAGTGGACGATCAACTGAGGAGTAGTTGGAAGTCTTGGCATACTTTGTTTTGTCATTACTATCTTGTTTATCTGTGCATAGAAGAAAGAAACTCAACAATATGCCTTAAAAAAAGAATAATTCCAACACAAAGTTGAAGCCTAGAGCCACAGGCTCCTGTTTGTCAGCTCGGCTTTGGGTTCCTTTAGCCACTTTTGCTGAAGGTATCAGCAAAGAGCTGAATCGTTGAGCAAAATCTGCCAGTGAACAGACTGCAGAAGAATTCACAACTCTGTAGAGATGTGTGTTTAATACTAAAAGAAAAAACTGAGTAGCATATTTAGATTAAATTGGATATTCAGGGTTCTTTCAGTAAGACCTCATAAAAAAGTTTCACATCACTGCCTCTAAAAATGATAACTGTCCTCCTTTTAATTGAGCTAACTGCAGTTTATGATGTGCTGTTGTGCTCTGTATGGATGAACAGCATAGATTCCTTTCTGGAAAAACAAGCTCCTACAATCATGCAAAAGTGGGACTTGAACTGAAGACTTGGACTGGAGCTACAGTAAAGCCTTAAAGGGTAATTGTTGTTTTCTTGTTTTGTATTTAGGGACACTAATTACCCTTTTACTGTGGCTCCACAAGCTGTTTTAAAGTACAATAATGAAAAATGTGGTCCAATAAAATGCTCATTTGAATGAAGAATAAGAAACTTGGCAAGTCAAATAATTTATTATGGCTTTGACGCTGCCATGCTTTATTGGAGGCATGTTATTATTGGAGAAACAAAGTAAATCACTATTTTTAGTGTTTGCTTATTTCAGATGGAAAGGCAGATAAAACATTGAGCTGATATGTGTGGAAGGTTTACATGTGACAGCAGTGAAACCTTTTTTAAGAGTTGGATCTCATAAAATTCGGCTTTTGTAAATAGTTTGCCCTCTGACACAAAAAGGGGTCATGTTGAAAATGACATGCCCAAAAGTGAATTCAAACCTAAACCGTTCTGTAGACTGTCATTTTATGCTCTGTATACTCAAATGATGAGCATCAGAATTCAGCACTGTGACTGAATGCTTTGAAGAGGCCTTTTCTCAGTTTGTTTCTGAAGCTACTCGCCCTGAGTCTAATCATTATTCATAGTTGGTCAATAAGTTTAGTTCAATGTTTTTCTTTTCTAGCTGATAAAAAGCGATCAAAGCATCTCCATGTGGTCTGTTGAATCTATTTTTTTGCCCACGTTGGTATGCTGGTCCAAGCTGCCTCATAGCAGTAGTTCCTTGCAGTAAACAACTCAGTGGGTGACCAAGTGTTTTCAATGCAACCTTCACTCCAGTGCGATGCAGTCACCTGCTGTTTCGTCATTTCATGTTTGCATTCATGGAGCGGCGTGGTGGTGCATTGCTTGAACTGTTTTGAATGATTTGGGTAGCAGAGAAAAGAAAAAAAAACATTGGGTATTCAGAGGAAAGATTTGGTTTCAATTATGGACTATTTGACAGACATTTGGTTACAGCTTGTGTGGAAGAAAGAAATGTTCAAACAGTGATTTGCATAACATTAACATAAAATTGTGGACTTGTCTGAACAAGGGGGCTTCAGGTGTGAATGTTTGTTTTATTGTTGTTTTTTTTACAGGAAATCTTAAAAATGTCTGTTGGTTTCCATCTCTATAAATGATGTGAATATGAACCATTACAAACCAATGTGTCCATAGTTTTGAATTTGCAGCATCTATTTATGATTAAATGAGCTTGTAAAAGAGTTCACCACTACAGTTTCTACCTGCTGCATCAGATTCTTCGTCTGACATCAAGAAATGTATGAACAATTGAAACATCTGGTTGTGGTTTCTCTGTAAAATCCTGTTCCCAGTGTTTGTTTTATAATTATGCTCTTTTTAGCCAAAATCTGGCTTCTAGGACATAGTTTCTTCGGAGTGACAGCAGTTCATTAGTTCAAATTCACCTTTGATTTGAGCGGGACTTTTGGAGTGGAGTAAGCCAACACTGTTTCCCATCATCCATCTGTTTACATGCTATCCCACTAGCTTACAGCCCTTTCACACCCCCAACTTACAGTTACCGGTGCAACAAAAGCAATATATTGCACTGGTAACAAGAAAGTACATGGATCTGGTTGTCTGCAAGTTGATGCACTGGAGCAGAGCAGGGAGCTTGTGGCCTAGCTTCTACAAGCTTTTTCAAACTATATTTTGTTTCGTCTGCTTCTGATTCACAATAATTTCAAGAAAGAACTAATCAGAAGCAAAATTAGGCTTAAGTTTCTTTATATATGCCCTCCATCATGAATAAAATGCCACAAGAACATGCTTCAGAGACAAAAAACACAATTTTCATCAGAGTGGGTCTGTAGGACAACTTTTTCTTTTACAAAAATAAGTATTAAAAAAAACTGTATAAAGCTGCATGTAAGTTACATTGTGGTCGGTATTTGATTTTCATAATAGGTTTATAAATAATCTCATGAGAGTTTCAGTAGTTTTACAAAGAAATAAATGAAAGCAGGATCGGAGGACACAGCAATGGGGATTTACCTGACTTACCGATAGCCGGAGTTGGTTAAATTCCACCCTGAAGCAGGTATACACATGTAATAGTTTTCTCCAAAAGGCTGGACCACTGTGAGCAGCAGCTCCTCTCTTGAACTTCATTTTTGTGCAGTAATACAGGTCATGGTAATCCTGAGAACTAATGCAGTCTGCTGGACTTGTATTTCTTTGTTTTTGAAGACAACTCACTCTCATCTCCTAACTCAAAGGGTTAAAGAGCCTTCGGGCCAACACTAAACCCCTTCACCAGTCAACAATAACATGTCTTCATAAAGAAAAACATTTTATCTTCTACTTTAGCTCTTAAGATTGACCCTATGCTGATGAATTTTTCAGATTTCTTTCTGTTGTTGTTATTCATCTGTTTTACAGGAGATAGAGAACAGCTCACTGGTTCCACCTTATTTAAGATGCACCACCACAGTTTAAATGCTGCCAAAAACACCACAGCTACTCCAAAACCAACAACTTCCAAACCCTCGGCCAAACATGGAGGCTAAAGGTAAATTTATTTGGCAACATGGCATTCCTGATAAAATGTATTAATTCAATTTTGGTTAAAGAGATTGTGCTTGTGTAATGGTCGTTTTTCTATAGGTGTGCTTACGTATACTTGAGAAAAATCAATCAAAAGCCAAATAAATGGATCAAATTCTTTATCTACTAAATCGAAAGTGATCCATCTCGTCTAAAAAAATTGACAGTACTGATTTTTTCCCTTCGGTTTTGAAATATTTTATTTATACATTTTATAAGTTCCATTAAACAAGAAATAATATAATTTAAAAAAGGAAAACACAGACTCCAGTTATAAAGCTGAATACTTCAAGTTTCTAGTTATTTTTTATTTTATTTAATGCTAACATTTGAACCAGGAAAAGTATATGAAATTTTTTGTAGGACATCTACAAAACATCAGTATTGATCGGAAATTCACCTTTGAGTTATGGGTGGGACTGTTGAGTAAGCCCGTCCCCACTTCCCATCATCTATCTGTTTACACTCTGTTTACGCTAACAGTCCCTCACATCCCCAACCTAACATTACCAGTGCAACAAAATGTGTGAACAATATTGAAGCTATTGAGTATCCGTACAGTTTTAAGTCATGTGCCACCTCAGTTGAGGAAAAAGAAGACGTATATGGATCTAATTGTATGCAAATAAATGTATTAGAATGTATTAGAATAGAGCAAATTTTCTACAGCACAAAAAGCTTTTTTTCAGGTCATTTTTTTTGTTTGCTCCTAATTCACAATAATTTAAATAGAAAAGCAATTTTGACCATATTTTCTTTATATATGTCCTTCATTATCAGAAAAATGCCACAAGCAAAAGTTAAAGAAACGCATTTCATTAGAGGGGGTCTTTAAAGAAATAAAACCTAATAGCAGCAGTATAGCTTCCATTTTGCTCTTGTAAATATAAGAACAAAACATTTTTCTTAATTTTTTTTTATTTAGTACTAACCCTTTCAGTCATCCACCCACTATATTTCACTATGCACTTCAGAATTATCCAAATATTTGAAATATTTTAGCTAAATATGTAAACATAGGCATACCCCAGTTTAAAATATAGAGTCTAAAAATCAATCGAGGTTTCACATTTGGTACATGTACAAACAAAGACAGTAAAGCAGAGTTTGGGTCAGTGGTGCAGCCATAGAAGATCACATGCTGTCAATCATGCGTAAAGGCGCAGCTGTTCTCCATCAGGCTGTGATTCAGACTGGAGGCGCAGGCGGAGGTGTCTTTCACGGAGCAGCCCAGACTCTTTTCTTTTAATTACTTTTAATTACAATTTTAATATCTTGCGTTGTCTTTTGACATGCCTTTTGTGGAGGACCCAGCTCACCTCTCTATAGCTCGCCTCAAGTCAGATTTACTTGCCCACAATGTGGCGCTGCCACCTGCAGCGAGCAAAAAGGAGGTTTACGTGGAGCTGCACCTGAAAAACATCGATCAGAAAAACGCTGCGGAGTTCTCCAGCGATGACGAGGATGAGACACGAGAAGCAGCACGAGAGTGTCCGGGTTTTGAACACGTGGGTAACGTTTAAGACTGGTTTATTTGTACATACTTGCTTAGGTTTATATTTTAATTTGCAAAAGTCTGTGAAAAGCAAATTTGATCCAAAATAGTATCGGTAGAGGTAACCACTCTCAAACAAGCCTTCACTTCTTCACCGCCAGCTGCACAATATAGATTTACAGGAGACATTTGGGACTGGGGGCCCTTCATGGAGAAGCGTGCACACCTGTCACTCTCTGTTACAGGAGCTCCACTCATATTCAAGTGAGAGCTGTTTCAATGAGCATTTAAACAAAACATTACAATACTTGTTTGATTACTGCTCAGATGTATTTTTCCACATAATTATTTAAAGCATCCTTAAGTTACAGATATGCAAGATTTACCCAAACAAGCCTTTTAGTCTTTATTCCTTTAAGCTCATTGCAGTTGCTAAGTTTGGTAAAACACATGGATCAAATGGTCGGGGATCAGGAAAGAGGTGAGCGTGCCATCATCACATGAATGTAGATTACTTTTTAAATGTCACTGTCAAACTATTCCATCACTGAACTTGGTGTTTAGATTCACAAACTATTTCATTTTTTTTCTTTTTACTTTTTGATCTTGATCAACTCTCTGCTGCAAATTCTGAAGTCAACCTTCAGTATTTTATTTTTTAAACTCGTCTTGGTTCTGACAGTCCCAAGCTAGATTCTGCTTCTAGCAGGGTCTTCTTCTTTTTTTTTTTTTTACTTTCACATTTGTTCAAAATTTCCAAATATGTTCACATTGACAAAAGATTATTTCATATAATACTAATTGGACAAGATTTCCCTAGTTTTAGTTTGCGGAGCATTATTTTTGAGCTAATACCAATTATTTCTTCAAGAAACTACAGATTCTTTGCCTGTTGTTAATCCCCATTCTGACAGTTGTGCTTTGTCCCTTTTACTTTTTCACCAGCTCCTTAAGGGCTATTATATCAAAAATCCCTCATATATCGACATTTTTCAGTCTTTTTTTAATCACTATTATTACATCTAATCTGTAATTGCTCTCAATTTTTGACATCATGTACCTGTATTGTAGAAAAACATCTTCATTACCCAATCTAGGAAACAATTGCATATTGACTTGGTTCAGGTTTTCTTTCCATTTTGTCACAGTGAAACCAGCTTTTGTTTTTTCCTCCATTGAAGCCCTAGGTTTTCTTTTGAGAGTCTTGAGTCAAAGTCAAACTTCTCAGTTTAAATGTATCTCAGTCTTTTTGTCTTGCCACACCTCTTTTATCCGATTTTTCTGTTGTACTTTTTTGTTGAGCACTATATTTTTCTTGGCAAGCAATTTAAACTGAGCTGTATATGATTCAGGTACAGAAGATGTCCAAATCGAAGGGTGAATGTGTCATGTCTACTGATAGACATCTGTCAAGAAACCAAAATCATGACACATTGTATCGTAGCAGATGTATCACAATAGACATTGGACTTTATCCTGTATGTCTATGCCACTGTTCAAATGCAGTTCTATTCTGCAATGTTTTCCAAGGCTTTTTCAAATCCTGAACTGTCGCTTTTTTTCTCTTTAGGGCAGGGATAAGGATCCAGAGGTTACACAAATGCCAGATCCAAGTGACTTAACAGATGAGTATCTGAGGGAGGCACTGCTCAAACATGGGGTTAAAGCTGGCCCCATAGTAGGTAAGAAGGGTACAACTTAAGATGGTCGACTTCCTCTTGATGCAGTCTCTTGTCTCCTCTGAGACAAATTGTCAATCTGACCATTCTAGCCTCCACCAGGACCCTGTATGAGAATAAGCTCAGGAAGCTGCTTCTACATTCTAATGGGGATGATGAATTGTACTCGGATAGTGAAGAAGAGCAAGAGAAAGGAGATGATATAGAATCAGGTGGGATTTCTTTTTTCGTTTCTAATTTTATTTTTTGTTTTATAGTTTCCGAAAATTGCTTTTTGTCTCAACTCTCAGCTTGCTCAGTTTTAGAAGAACAACCAAAACCCCAAGAAGCGAAGAAGATTAAGAGTGAAAACGACAAGGTGAGGGATCATTTAGAGGTCTCACTGATTTATTCAGTTCTGCTGGTCAGCACTAACTTTGTGATTTAACACAATAGCACCATCTAAGGGTTGCTGCTGAAATGTTTGGTTTGTGTCTAAAAGTAGCATTTTCATAATATATTCAGCTTTTTGACCTTTTACAGGCAGAGTTGCATTTTCACAGAGGGGATTATTCTTATCAGCAGTGCTTTTTACTATCATCAAGGCTGGTAAATACTGAAATGTTCATTTTACCTCAAGATTCTAAAGTTGAAAATAAACAAAGGCATGCAATTTTTTTTTTTTCCTTCGGGCATGTGCAGCGTGCTCATCCTTCTAGAAATGAGAAACCTAGTTCCAAGAGGCATTCAAAGAATGTGACAAAGTCATCAGAGCGCTCAAAATCCAAGAGCTCACACATTCTTGCAGGAGTTAGTAAAGCATCCTCCACAGGCCAACACTCTGGATTAAGATCAGGGGTAGGCCGCAATTTTTTCCCCGTGGATTTATTTATTCTTTTTGATTAATTTATGAGTTCTGTCAATTTCATAGAAATTATGAAGAGAATTGGCATTCCACTGCTGTCATCGACTCCATGAACCAAGTTTGTTTTTCCTAACATGCAAAAACAAAAATCTTGCAGGTTCCGCCTGCTTCCAAAACAGTGGTCTCTAACGACAGCTCTTCATTTTCCTCACAGACCTTCAGTATCACCCAAATGGTTCAAGAGGAAAGTTGCTTTTCTGTGCAAACATTTGACAGAAACCCCCACTTTTTTCAGATTTATTTTTGTATTTCAATGTAAACTTTCTCTGTGAACAACAGATGGAGAGTCGGGGCTCGCTCTCTGATTGCACGGTCAAGGAGCTGAACAGCAGCAGTGTGGGGGAACATTGTTCAAGGTCTTATAGGGTCAGTAATTTCCGGCTTGTTCAGTCACATTTTAAGTCCCGACTGTGAGAAAGGCTCACTTGTGACGGAGTTCAGACTATACAAACCTTGTTGTAATTTCTTAATTTTTAGTTTGCCATGAATGATTTAGACAAGAGCAGGAGCACGGATCAGTCCCTGTACCACACTCCCAAAGATGTTCATCCTCCACGTGGAATGAAGGCATAGACGCTTTCCTGCTGACTTTTCTTTATTTACATGCTTCTAGTCTCTCTCTGCACTTGGTGATGTTAAACATATGCTTTGCCTTTTATTATTCTGAGTACTGTAATTTTGCTCAAGTTGAGGTTTGCTGTACTACTTTTAGGAAAGGTTATGTTTTAGATGCAGTCCATTCAAAACAGAAAAAAATATACATGGTATTCTTCATTGGCACAAAAATTAAATGCATAGATTTTTTATTATTTTCCTTACAATCAACTAACAATTATGCTCAGAAATCTACATTTTAGTTACTAGATGATTTTCCTGTGTGCAGTTTTGCATTTTCAAAGTAAAGGGCAGACCTTTAATGAGTGCACTTTGAAAAAGGTTTATTTTTATTGGGGTGTCCATATTTGACTTCTAAAAACTGCATTTTTTTTTTCTGGTCACATCTGGGGGGTATTCTAGAAATCAGGTTTTGCTAGTTACCACGGTAAGTTTGAGGCTAAGGAAGCAGATAACCTCAGCTTTCGGTTCCAAAAATGGAGGTATGTTTCAGGGTATGTCAGGTTGCCATAGCAACTCATGCTCTGAACATAACCTTGTCTGGAGCAGGTTTAGTTGAAGCTTAGTTTGTTTTCAGAGAGGTGAAGGAGCATGGCGTGTCCATTTGAAGATGTTTTAGTGGATGAAGAAGCTCAGACAATAGTTATTTTACTTTCATTCAAATTAATTCAATTAAGTAGGTGTAACTTTGGTGCTACTGTTAGATCGCCGATTCGCCACAGCAAGGGATTATGGGATACCAATCCCTTTGCTTGTCTGGACGGATTTGCGTTTTAAGTGTGGGTTTTTGACCAAATGTGTTTAGTTGCTTTACTGTGTTTTGCCGTGTTATTTTGTCCTGTTATGTTTAATTCTTTCCGCACCATGAGTGAGAGGGAGGAAGAGGATGATGCGATTATTTGGCACCCCTATTGCTATAAGGTGTGATTTGTGAAAGTATGAGAACTCAAAAATGACTTCATACAACAAATCCATGTTGTGACCGCAATTTCATTGGTTTAAAAATGAGGATCTGCAGGCTCAAACTTAAACATATGAGAGTTCAAGAAGTACAATAAATTAAGATGGAAAAACATTTAATTGAATTGGAGTAATATGACATTTAGTTAGATAAATATGTAAATTTGAGTTGTAAAAAAATTGAGTTGGGTAGATTTAATGAATTAGGCTGAAAAAATTTAACTCAATTCCTTGTTACCTATTGAAGTAATTCATTTAAGTTGGATACGTTTTCTTTTTTATTATAAGTTGTTATTTTTAATATATACACACACACAATGAAAATAGAAAAGAGAAACTCGTGTGGTTTCTTTGTTCGTTCCTTTTCTCCAAGCAAAAACTCTTTCTTTTGGTGATTCAGCCGTATTACTTTTTTGATGGACGTATAATCCTCACACGTCGTCATTAAAATCTCAGACTCTGTCTCATTAAAGTATAGCGCTCCTTTTTAAAAAAAAAAAAAAAAAAAAAAAAATTCTCCACGCAGTTCCATGGTGACTTCAGAAATCGGTGATCCATTGAGAATGTCTTTATGTGCTTAACCCAGGGTTACCAAATCGAGCGTAATTACGCCAACTCATATCCAGTCTTTTTTGAACCGACATACCCAGAGTAAGCAAATTCAGGCGGATTTCAGCCAGAGTTCAGGATTAAAGTCAGGGTAGTTTAAACCTGCTTTCTGGAATACCCCCCTTGTTCCTCAATGTGTTTACACAATAGCAATGCTTCTTTTTTTTGCCCCCTGATCTACATTTCTGAGACAGCGCAATTTGGATGTGAATAAGCACTTCACGGTAAATGGATTGCTCACTCCTGTCAATCTTTTATCTGACTTGTGTTTCTGTGGATCTCTGCTTTGGGACTTTTCTCCAATGTTTTGTGATGTACCCTGACATGTACATTTTAACTTTTTCTATTTACCTCAGGAATCTGGGAAACCTATTTTAAAAGACCTTTTTCCAGACACAAAGCCTACAACCACAGGGATTTAGTAAGTATCCTTATTTTTTATATTTTTATTTGCAGGTGTTTTAATTAACATTGTGGCTTGGTTTTCCTTTTAACGGCAACAGTCTGCAAGCAACATGGTTTACAAACTCCTGCCCCTTATAAGCAAGAGTTTAAAATGGCTAATATTTATCTTTTGCCCATTCAGTGTTACTCCAAGAAGACCCATCAAAGGCGCAGCGCAGAGACCTGTCCAGTACTCGTACTCGTACCCAGACACTCTTGTCAGTCCTGTGACTCTGGAGAGACGAGAGGTGGAGCGTCGCCTTGTTTCCATCCACATACAGATCTTGTTTTTTTTCTTTGTGGCATGCATTCTTTTCTATATTTATGTGAATGTTCAGGACAGCACCGTTTTGGCCTTGCTTGACAGTTTTAGCCATTGCTTTGACAAGGAGGGTTGGGCTTTTTTACAGCCTGGGACAGAAGGCACACAAGCAGTCTGCAGACAGGATTAACTTTAACCTTCAGCTGACAGTGTGAACATTGATTGGTGTGTTGATTCATAAAACGCTGTCCAAGGAACACATTAACTTTGTTCTACTTTATTTGCTGCAACCCTTGCTGTTGAACAGATCCATTTAATATTGGAACATTTTATTAAATAAACGTTATTCCTGGGTGCTTTGTCGCTGAATAAGCATGCTTGAACTACAAACACTCAGGAGAATTATCTTTGATTTCACAATCTCAACTGTACTTTGTGCCTTAACACTTGTGACCTTTTTATATTTAAAATGTTTCAATAAATTTTTTGCTTAATAATTCTGGTGCATTTCCTTTGAATACGAGATTGTTGAACAACATATTCAAAACAGATGTAACCTTTGTGGTTTATGAAGATGTGTACAGAGCACAAATGAACAAAAGTTTTTTGTTTGTTTAAAAAAAGCCCTTCCAAGAACTGATCTAAATAATAGGCTTATATAAAATATATTTAAGCAAAAAAAAAGTGAAACATTTCTTGCTTTGAAAAAGGAAATTTTTACGCATAAGAGAAATAGGTGACACACATTTCAACGATTCCGCCTCTTGAACCTATAAGCCCCATATATATCCAGTAGGGGGCGCTGGTTTTCACAGACCGGCTGCACTAAACAGTTTCCGCTTACAGACGCTACAATGACAGAGTCGAATTTCCAAGTGTATAAGTTCGTAAAGCTGGTGTTTATTAGCGTGTTTATTGTATTCCTGTCAGTTTTCACCATTGCGTCCATCAGGACATTTTCATTGGACGTAAATGTTGGACTTCAACTCGCACGCTGGGAAAAAAACAACATCTCGCTTTTCATAGACCACCATCAGAGAGAGGAACTGCTAGCAAAGTTTAAAGGTAATTAAAGCCTTTCAAACATCAAGCAAACCAGAATAACTACACATAAATGCAAAATTCTCTGGTTTAAGCCAGGTAGAAATCCGAAGTCTGACAGCGTGTTTCTTCTTTCATTCAGAGGCGATCAAAATCCCCACAGTGTCCTCGGAGACGGGCGGCAACACTTCAGCTCTACTTCAGTTTGGACAGTTCCTCCGTAAAGGTACCCCCCCCCCCCCCCGCGAATGGTCTGATACAGCGTGTGTTAGTATCCAGAACATTAACAGAACATAGTTATTGGTTCCTACACAGCCAACTGAACGCGAAGTTTAGCTAATTTGAAGCTAACATGAGAGTAGGGTTGTTTGTTCCTGTGTTCGTTGTCCTGCGGACAGCTTAATTAACTATTATTTTTTATAAACGTTTGCTATAATAATGACAACTCACAGTGACTCACTGTCTGAAGCAAAAGCGAACTGAATTCATTCGTGTTGCATTCACGTGTCACATCATTTGAAGCTGACTATTCACGCAAACGTTGGCTTCCGATTCCCGAGGGCACTAAAGGAATATTCCACTGCATTCCCCGCACGAATAGATCACCTAGATAGTTACAACCAGGCCCTGTTCAAAAACCACTGGACATGGACTGCTCAAACCTGGATTGAATTATTAGATAGTAAAGAACACATCAAATTAAACACAGCTTCTGATTTGTGAAACCTTCAGAGCAGGAAAGTCACAAAAACATTAAACTTATCTTAAAGTAAATGTGACCAAACCAACTTGTAAGATAACCATCTCTACCCTGTTTTTCATATGTCTTCTCTCCCTTTCTCATTTTGATAAATCAAATAAAGGTGTCAAGCTGCTTTGCAGAAATGATGTTCCAGAAAATGTCACAGGCTTTTTTTAAAATGTAATTTATTTTAATTTTGGCTAAAAAAAAAACCATAATCAAACAACAAACAAACAAAAACCCGGGGAACGCTTTCACAATAGCTCAAAAGATGATTGGAGTAGGACGCGTGGAATCAAATGGAATATAAGGCAAATGGAAAGCATGATTCTTCAGACTTGATTAACGTGATGAAATGAACACGCATAGCAGCAAACAGCACCAGATGAATCCTCAAACTAAATATTCTCATCGAGCTCCAGTCTAAAGTGTTGTGCTTTTTGGTTTCAAAGCAATCCAGACAAAACAGAAATGTGTTTGTATAGCAGAACTAGCTTAAGTTTGGAAGATCATTTTTTAGAGAAAACCAAATCGCACACTTTCAAGACCACAAGCTTTACTTGACAAATTCCTTCTGTAAGTGTCTGCATCATTTATTTTATTTTTTATGTTTTTTTGGTCAGCTTTCCCCACAGTTTTCTCTTCAAGTTTGGTTCAACATGAGATGGTGGCTGACTACAGCCACCTGTTCTACGTGCGAGGGTCCCATCCTGACTTGGTACCATATATGCTGCTGGCCCATATTGATGTGGTACCTGCCAATGAGTCAGATGGCTGGGAGGCTCCGCCTTTTTCTGCCAAAGAGATAAATGGCTTCATCTATGGTAGAGGGACCATAGACGACAAGAACTCTGTAATGGTAGGAGATCAAAAACAGAGTTTTGCATGTATAAACATGTATTGAGCTGAATTAATGATCTTAAATTTGTCTTCAGGCCATACTTCAAGCATTGGAATACTTGCTACTTAAAGGCTATGCTCCTCGAAGGGGTTTTTACATTGGTTTTGGTCATGATGAAGAGGTGTGAAGCATTTTTTATTTAACTCAGACTGTAAAAAAAAAGAAAGAAAAGATGACAAATGATTAAATCTGATCTCTCTGCTATTTGTCCTTTTTAAGATCCGAGGTTTCAATGGAGCTATGAACATCGTTCGTGTGCTGAAGCAGCGAAATGTGCAGCTGTCATTTGTGCTGGATGAAGGCCTGGCTGTAATGGATGGAATCATCAGTGGCTTGGAAGGACCTGCCGCCCTGTGAGACTTTAAAATGAACTTCAAATCACACCTCTTTTACATTTTGATTTGTATTTTTTTCTTATTGATGTGGTGTTTACGTGCTTTACAGAATTGGACTGAGTGAAAAAGGCTCGGCCAACGTAAAGCTGTCTGTGTCTACGGCTCCTGGTCACTCCTCGATCCCTCCTAGGGAGTCCAGCATAGGGATTTTGGCTGGAGCGGTAAAAAGGTAAAACAATGGGTTTTCCTTTCCAACATTTTATTTGAATATCATGTTGAGCATCACAGATGAAGAGGACATTTTGTATTTTTTCTGCTGGTTGGTCAGACTGGAGGATAACCCCATGCCGAGGCTGTTTGGGCTCGGACCTGAACGGACAACTTTTGAGCACCTGGCCCACAAGGTAGGACAAACTACTGGATCAACAGGAGTGTTCTAGGTCTATTTTTTTCACCAGTTTTTCTTTATCCTCAGTTTTCACTTCCACTGAAGTTTGTGATGTCAAATCTTTGGCTGTTCTCCTCAGTTCTGTCCAGGTAATCAAAATCCTGTTTGTTTTTCAAAGTTCTACTCCTATCATCTTTTGATCTATTGAAAACATTAACCCACTAGTCTTTTAACTGTGGTTTAATCCTTTTAGCTAAAAGAAAACTGTAATTTTCAAGGACATAGTTTCTGCAGAGCGGCAGTACATTAGAAATTTACGAGTGGGTTGTGGGCGGGAAGGTAAGCAGGGAATAAAGCTGCGTTCACACTGATCATGATTTGGAACACAGTAGCGTCTACTTACAATGTTAAGTCAAAGTACAGATGTGATCTGAGGTCCTGATGTGATCTGAGGTCCTGCGGGATGACTTGAGCATTGGTCTAGCAGCAGCGTGGTTTGAGCGTCACAGCGTGTTCCGAGTTAAAAAAATCTAAACTTTGGCGAAGAAGATGCATCAGGTCAACCAATCAGGGACTCAGCTTTGGCCCATGAGGTGTTCAGTGACACGATGAACAGGTGGAGTCCAAAACCAACAGAACAGCTGATCGTGACCTCAGTTATTTTTCTTTTTTGCATCAAGGCAGTAATATAAAGGCCTCTTTTTTTTAATTCATGTTTTTACACTTTCCCTCCTCGGACTAATGCGGGAGAGCATTGGGGGGGGGGGGGGGGGGGTTGGTGCGTGATTTGCGTTGGTGTGAACATAGCATAAGCCCACCCCACCCCATTACTGAGAGCTGGGAGCAGGGAGTCTGTGGCCCGCCCAGCGTATTTTCTATATCACAAATAAACCTTTTTCCAATTGTATTTTTGTGTCTGCTCCTGATTCACAACAATTTGAATCAAGAAATGCTAAAAAGAAAAGCAATTTTTTTATCTTAATTTTCTTAATCTATGTCGTCCATCATCAAAAGAAAGCTACAAGTATATGGCAAAAACAGCATTTTCATCCCAGTGCATCTTTAAATGTTGCCTTTTGATTCGGGTCTGTCAGTTTCTCCTCTCCTGCAGGGTACTTGAAAGAAAGCCAGACATGAATGCTTTTGTGAGAACAACCACAGCAGTCACCATTTTTAACGGCGGTGTCAAGGTGATTATTTCTCTGCAGAACCACATAATCCAGATTACAAGGAAGTTTCCTTCTTCCTCCCATAAGTCATCATTATCTTTCAGATGAATGTCATCCCTTCTTATGCTGAAGCTTATGTAAATCTGCGGATTCACTCAGCGCAGACATTACAGGAGGTTAGGTCTCAGCCTCTTATTTGATGATAACTGGTGTTCTGCTGCTTGTACTCTGCGATTAAGGCGTCTAAACGTCCTTTCCAGGTCATGGACCTCATTGAGGCGACAGTCGGGGACCAGAGAGTCAAAGTGGAGCTCGTTGATGGCTTTGACCCTCTTCCAGTCAGCTCTGCTGATGAAAGGTCCTTCGGCTTTCAGATCATCAAGAAAACGGTGCTGGATCTGTTTCCAACGGTGACTGTAGCTCCAGGTAGAATCCTGAAACAAATTCTCACGCACACATAATGAAATATCACTTTGTAAGAGTCAATGCTGTCTTTAAATGTGCAGGGATCTGTATCGGCAACACTGACAGCCGCCACTTCAAAGACCTCAGCAAAGATATTTATCGTTTTTCTCCTAACTGGTTCAAACCTGGAGATGTTCAAAGGTAAGAAGTTAGGAGGTCCTACACATTTCTGATTTTCTCTTAGCTTTTAATCTGGTCACACTGGTGGTTATATGGATGACAATTTCCCCAAATTACTACATTTACATGTTTAAAGCATAATACAGGTTTCTGTAGTTTGGGAAGTCACTGTCGGGTTTTTGGAATCTTTTAGGCTTTTGAACCAAACATACTTTCTTTTTTTAATGCGAGTCTTTAACCTCCTGACTACCAAAGAAAAAAATAATTCTCCAGTCAAAAGTTTTAAAAATCAATCAATTTCTACAATACCCAGAGCCCCAAACCTTCACATTTGATATCACTGAAAAGCCCCAAATGTCCTCTGAAGATACCAAAAGGAGTCCATTCAGTAGTATGCCGTGGTCTGGAGATATTCAGGCTTAGAAATGTCCTCTACAGACATTTACATTGAAAAATTCTACAAATTTTCTAAAAATGATCTTGAAACATGTTTTCATTTTTCAGGTTTCATGGGATTAATGAAAGAATTTCCAAAAAGAACTACGAGGAAATGATTCAGTTTTACTTTAATCTCATTCAAAACTGTGACACCAGGAAGCTTCCAGAGCCCCACAGCTCTATCCATGAATTATAGGCTGCTACAAAATGACAGATTTTGTTGTTGTTGTTGTTCGATTGACTTGAATTGATGGGTGAACCGCACAGAATAGCTTATCTGTCTCATTAGATTTCAACAGCAGTATTAAACCTGTCTCATTAGATTAACACTGTTATATAAATCTGAGGTTTACATCCTTTATATGAATGTTTAAAATTGAGTTTTGAAATTGTTGAAAGAAAAGAATTTGAGGATCAAATGTTTTTTTTTTCTTGTGATAACAATACACCTGTGTTTGAGATGATTTAACCAAAGATTGTTGTTATAATTTAAAAATGTAAATTATTTGCTGGGTTATTGCAGGGCTGACGTATTCACAAAGAAAACTTCGGAAAAAAAAGTATTATATACAGAAATGCAGATGGAATTTGCTGATTTGTAACGGTTGAATAAAGTTGATCTTTAAAAAAAGTGTCTCAAGGCTCCCTCACTAACTACAGCTCTCTCTTACAGTATGTTCAGAAATAAAATGTTTTTCTTTTCAAGTTAAGATTGTCTAAGATTTTCCACTACAGTTAAGATATTTTACCATCTCAGAATATCAGTAGTAAAAGCCTGTAAAATTGAGATTTTCAGTCTTTCTGTGCAGTAGGGTGTCTGAATGACTGTTGCACTTTCTTTCCACAGAAGTTCTCAAAGACGACAACCTTATGTGATATTGAAATTTTGTAAGAATTTCTATTTTAAAAAATGCCCCCAAAAAACCCTAAAGAAACTATTAAATAAATAAAAAAAGCTAGGACACATTCAGAAGTTTTAAAAATTAGACCAAAATTCTACAGAGGATCAGTATTTTAAGTAGTGATACAGTTTTGTAAAGAGTATTAATATATTACAAAACTTGAGTTCTAATTGAGCAATTGCACTGAAAGTTCTTTATTTCTTTGGCAATGTGTTTCCATATTTTAAATGTAAAAAAGATTTGTGTTATACATAATTGAATAATTATTGTCATTTGAAGATATATTTTCTTAAAGGATAACAATGTGGGTAATTGTTGGATTATTTTGAAAACTCATTTCATTTTATTGGTGTAAAAGGTTTTGAAATCTAAATAGCATCACATTTATTCTGCAACAAATCTAGTAAGTAAATAAAAATGCATCTAAAATATTACTATTTGTTACAGTATTATATGGATTTTACAAATGTGTTATGACAAAAAAAGCATTAAAATATAAAAAATGAAAATCAGATGTAACACTTTAGAAGAAAAGAATGGGAATTCTGCTGAATTAATCATTGATCATTCCAGAATATACCCCACTAATTGCAAATATCAAGCTTCTGCAACTTAATACTATTATACATTTGTGTTAAAAGGGGAAAAAAGCGAAAAGAAATATGTTTTTGGGTAAAGATCAGTCAGGTTTTACGGCAGTGTTTGCAGTAAACTTTTCAGACTCTTCATGGCCACGAGCAACACTTGCAGCCGTCCTGGAAAACTAAACCATGGGGACATGTTTGGATACTGGTGATGCCATTGGCGCAGTTGTAAAAAGAACCTGGAGCATCTGGTTTGGCGTAAACGCCTCCAATCTTTGTGGCACAGAAGTTGGTGTCAGGAGCTGTAGGTCTGGGGTGGGGTTTGTTTTGGGTGTGAACCTGAATGGTTTCTGCAGTAGGCAGAGGTGGAAGATCTGGAGAAATGATACATTATCCTTAAGTCAGTACAATTGAAACCAAGAAGACATTTGATGTGTGGTCCAATTGTACAAAGCAAGTTACAATGTAGAGGGATTCTCTAACCTGAAGCCAAAAGTGATTGAAGATGCTTGATGAGGGGATAGTTTCCTTGTCCACAAAACTGTCCAGCAAAGTCGTCAAGATCCAAAGACCAGACGAAGGCTCCACCAAACCGATTATCTTTCAGGTATTGAACCTGAATGAGAAATGATGGAACCACTTTGAAACTAGTTAAAGTCTCAGGGTACAACTTTGTGTTTAGTAGAACAAGAAGATACTTGGGCAACATCTTTACTGAAACAAACCTTAGTATGAAAACTGTCTTTGTCATCATATCCAACCCACTCATTTTGTTTGATGGCATATGGAACTTTCTGATCCTCGATTAAATGAACGCTGGCTCCTTTAAGAAATGAACAAATCTGAAAGGAAGACAATAATCCCATTTTCAAGTGGACTGTGATGATTGTGTAAAAAAGATCAACTTTAAGATTAAATCTGATGAACAACATGCAATAAAAGTTTTTAATCTTTCATTCTGTTTCACCTCATAATAGGACCAGAAACCAGCCTCCCCTGTATAAATGCCAGCAGCAGCAGGGCCGCTGACTGGGGCTCCAAGCTGACTCGATTGAGTTGAAAGTCGAAATGTTCGTCCGTATGTACCAAAGCCCATGTTCAGTTTTTCTACAGGAGTCCCTTTGTCTCTCCAGTACCTCATGGCAAAGTCCTGCAACATAAATAAAATTATTAAAAGACATCTGTTAAATTTATATTTGAAAAAAGGAAAATCAGCTAACTCTAACTTTAAAGTGAAGCATAACTACTTAAATTGGGCATCCCTTATCTGAAAGAAACCTGGGTTTATATTCTTTCTATAGAGTTGAAACATTCAGAAGGATGAACCAGAACACCCCACTGTAAGCTGGCCATAGGAAGAGTAATGTTTATTGTTATTTTATACTCAATCACTCACAGTGTTATGGTAGACATGGTCCCCAAAGTCCCGAGATCCCTTGAATAAAGGGCTGTAATGTCCTGTGACACTTTCCCAGGTGCCATGGAAATCATAGGTCATCACATTAATAAAATCGAGGTACCTGAAAAAAAATTTGGGCTGTTCATTTACTGTGTAATTTTTGGAATGGAGCTTTCAGGGCTTTCAGAGGTCCCCAGATCATTCATTCGTAGAAGACAAGAACAAATAATATCTTCAATCTTTTGTTTCCTCTACCTCCCACTCTTTCTGAATAAGGTTTAACCCTGCAACTCATTCCCTTGCCACAACCTGTCAGCTTAGATCTTTTCTGGTTCAAAAGCCTTCTCAAACCTCAAGTACCTTCAAGCCTCGTCTATCAGTGCATCACAATATCCACCAGGAGCTTTATTTGATGGAAAAGCTACACAGCTGTAAAAAATTGCTGTAAGAAACTTAAATAGACAAACCAGACATTCAAAAAGGCACAACAACCCCAATCTAGTTGCTGAGTGTAATGGAGAGAAAAAAGCAGCTTAGTTTTTACTTTTAACCCTAGCCCTCACCCTCTGTTACCAGATTTGAAGCCACACCAAGGTACCAAATATTAGAGTTCCTCAAAAGACCACTGGAGGCTAATTTCAAAAGGCAGCATTTTTCTCGCATTAAAAAGTGTAACTGTATACAGATGATAAACATAGGCTTTGAACAGCCCAGTAGCCAAGTGTTTGTCTCCAATCTTTATTGGTTCATTTTCATTTAAAACTGTAAGACATGTCAAAAGTTTGCTTACATTTATCAGCCGTAGTCAAAACAGATTTTTTAATTTGCCCATTTGAGATTGATAATTGGCTCTTTAGCTTGTGGTCCTTATATTCAAGGTGCGGTCCATTTTATTAGTTACAACATCTTTTAACGCTTGTTGCTGGTTGATTAGAGTATTTACAATTAGAAAAATGCAGTTGATTACCAAATGCTAGTAATGGACTGGACATGTACTGGATGCAGGATAATTTTGAACCGGTACTTTTTTTTTGGGGAGGGGGCGATCACTTCCTGAATTATTCATGTGGTACAGCTGAGCAACAAAGCTTCAGATGTCATAATTTCCTGCTCCTCCCCTAAATGAAACAAGCCTTGATACGCTTTTTGATTACCCCCCCCCCCCCACACACACACACACACACTACTTCAAACACACGCTTTGAAGCACTGATACACATCATATTCCTACTGAAAAGTGTTCCAATATGGCCAAAAAAAATCAACTTACTTTGCCAACTCTGGAATTTCATAACCAGCATCAATAAATCCTTTACCAGCAGAAACGGCTGCAGAGACCAACAACCTGGTCTGTCCAGTTGAAGCTCCTTCAGCCACATAAGCCTCAAGGACCTCCTGTAAATTACAGAACAATTTAATTTAATCTTTTTTTGTTTTTTTGGCTTCTCCCTTGGGGTCAACACTCCTTCCATCTGAATCTTAAAAAAAAAGAGTCACTTTATGCAGTATAGTAAACATTAGTTACACAGCAAAGTGACAGTTTCAGACATTACCTTGCATAACATTGTGAATCTCTGCTTGTCCTCCAAAGGACTCCCTCTTGCTGCCGGATAGTTCCATGCCAAATCTAGGCCATCAAATCCATATCTTCTTAATAATTTGATAGAGGACTGGATAAATGTATCTCTGTTTGCTCGTGTTGACACCATTGTAGTGAATCTGTAAAGCAACAGTGACAAGATTCTGTCAAACAAAAGAAGGCTTATTATATTTAGTAACAACATGAAATATCTCACTTTTGTGTTCCAAAATTCCAGCCCCCGACTGCCAGCAGTGTTTTAAGTTTGGGGTTTCTGCAGGGAGATACAGATCTAGATTGTAAGCAATACAGCATGTAGTATTTAGTAATATATGATAACCAAATACAACAAACCTCTGTTTGAGTCCATTGAACGATCTGTAGAGTACATCATCGTTCACTTCTACAGTGACCAACTCATTTTGATCATTAATACCAGCAAAAGCATAGATCAGGTGGGTGCATAAGTTTGGATCAATATTTGAAGGCAGAAATTTCCCGTTGCCTGGTCTGTATTGAGACCAGTTTGTGAAATAACACACCAGTCTGAAGGATGACACTAAACAAAAAAAAAGTCATATGTAACATTCAGCAGTTAGAAATCAACAGAATCAATTTGCAATATTTATGTGGTTGCTGGACTCACCCAAACTGACGAGAGACAGACAGAGACCTGCAGAAAATCAGAACAGTTCATTAAATAAATTGTCCAATTATAAATTGTTTTTAAAAAAGGGTTCATGCGAATTAATTGTTTTTTTTTTACCTGCTGTTAATACAAGCCTGGCCATGACAGCTGCTGTTGAACACCTCACTAAGAGGTATCCCGCTGAACTGTGTTTTTATTTTAACAGAAACTGTGACAATCATTAACACTGAATAAACCTAGTGATGAACCTCTTATATATTCTAATGTTACTCAATTCTGGTTACGTATCAAAAACAATCTTTGGACTAAAACGAAAAAAGGCAAAATAAAAGCTTAAATCATTAACATTCAATCATTTACATTGAACAAACATAGTGGTGAACCTCTTATATCATGTGTGTGATTATATCTGACCTCCCAGATCATTTTATATTGTTGTTATTAATGGCCTGGCAAAATTTTGTACTGGTATAAATTATCTACAGATTCCACAATGCAGAGCTTCAGCCGCTATGCCCGAGTGTTGCCTGATTGGGCTGTTTCCAGACAATCTGGTATCGATTCTACACTTCGGGGCAAGATTTCCTTTGGGCGGGGGACATAATTTGGGCGGGTTTTGGGTTGGTTCGGTGGCTTTCGGTTTCTTTTTAAAACAAGTTTCAACAGGGACGTCCGGTGTAGGTACCGTAACCATTCGGCTGCAATAACAGTTCGGGGTCCTTTCGACTGAGGATAACGTCACACTACGGTAACCCCATTTAGACAAACTACTTAGCGTGGAGATCTGCTCAGGCTCCACATATTTTTATTTCATGTTTCCTTTTGTAACCGAAAGTTCTTTTCCCTCATAAGTTGTGTCTGACATTATTCTTTGTAATGTTTATAGAGAGATTTTGCCACAACCCACTTTGTAAAAAGATCTGTGGCTGTTAGAATGAACCGGCTGCTCCACACAAGTGAACCGTGTCTCTGAGCAACTGGAGTCTCGTAGCTTCATGTTCGTAGGCAGGGAAGGTGCTTTGTTATAGTGTGCGGTCCAGAGAAGGGTTCAGACCGCCATCCATTCGGCTGCAATGGACTTAATAATAATAATAATAATAAAAGCATGTTTAGAAGATAATCTCGCTCTATGTCGGAGCGCATAATATCTTCTTCTAATAATAATAATAATAATAATAATAATAATAATAATATCTTCTAAGTTAGTGTAGTAATTTGTCCAGACCAATCACTATCTAACACGTCATCGGACCAACGGAGAGCCAATCACATAATGTGAGGTCAGCACTAATCGAAGGACCCCGAACGGTTGTTGCAGGCCGAATAGTTATGGTACCTACACCGGTCAGGGGAGGCAGGTGAGCCAGTGCCTGTAAACCATCATCGCCATCAGGACTAAATAATAATGAAATAAAAATATGTCCACTGATGTGTTCAACAATTTTTTTTTATGACTTTTAATTATTTTTATCCTCAAAATCTCAGTATTTTACATGTTTTCTTTAGGATTATGGGACAGGCTGCAAGGTGTATGGCAAGCGAAAAAGATTGAACCACTAGCTACTATGAAGGTAAAAATGTGTCAACCATAACATGCTCTCGGCTTTAGCCTTTTTATTCACATTTGGTTGAAACGTTGCTCATAAATCTTATTACTTTATTGTCATTTGGTCTTTTCAGATCTAATCTATAATTTACATGCACATTTTTTTCTTTTTTTTAAGTTTTTTTTTCTTAACTCACATCAGCACATATGCATGGTTAAACAGGTACAAAGGCTGATCATGATTCATGACTTTTGTTTGAGTAAACCTTGACTGTCACAATGATTCAGTTTAACTGAAATCTGCTGATCATGCTTAGTTTGTTATCAAAGAAAGAGGATCAAACTCAAATTAATCAATATTTGAATCCCTCAGATTAACACAGCTTTCCCATTTTAAGGCAGGACTTTTTAAAATGACAAATTTCAAGATTCCAATTTTTTTCTCAAAACAATTTTGAAGGCCCTGGTAAAACAGGAGAGATTACTTTTTAATTGATTATATTTCCATCAAATTCTTTGGTCTCATTAAACTTCCAAACCTTTGTGCCTTTTCAATTCATGCTGTGTTTATAAGAAAATGAAGATGCAGTTGAACTAAAACTGAGAAATCTTATCTTGTTTGTAATTTTAATGAAAGAAAACAACCAGTACTATTTACAGTTAAGGTTTCTCAAAGTTTAAAATTTGATTTTGACTATTGGTTTAAAATATGCTTTATTTTTCTCTCACACAAGTTATTGTGAGGCTGTTTGTTTACTACCAGAAACAAGTGTGTACTGCATTTCTTTCATTTTAGACAATCTTGATAGAAACTTTTCTTGAAAATATTCATCTTAGAAGTAGTGTTTAGTCTGTTTAAGTCTTGTCAATGTTATTTTTTTATTGGACCAGTCTTTATAGTATGAAAGTTCTCTAAATCCAATGATGGCAAGGGACAACAACCTGTAAAGACAAGGACAAATGTGCTGCTTGTGTATCTTTATCATTTGATGAGGACATCTGTAGATTAGATATCTTAACATATTCCAAGATAAGATAGTTTTAGATAAGATGTTTTAGGAAAAAAACTAAGACTTGAAAGGTAATCTTTGACATTTTCCAGAAAAAAATAAAAGGTCCTGTGGCATCTTCTTTTACACTGACCACAACACTTTTGTTATTGCTCCCATTTTTTATGGTATGAACTCAAAGATGTGAAACATTTTCCACATACACAAAATAACTAGTTCTCTGAAATATTCTCCACCATAAGCCGTCTCCAAAGGCGTTTCCGAAAATCTGGCAGCACATCCAACCGGCCTCACAACCGCAGACCACGTGTAACCACACCAGCCCAAGACCTCCACATCCAGCATGTCCACCTCCAAGATCGTCTGAGACCAGCCACTCAGACAGCTGCTCCAACAATTGGTTTGCTTAACCACAAACTGTCAGAAACCGTCTCAGGGAAACTCATCTGCATGCTCGTTGTCCTCATCAAGGTCTCGACCTCACTCCAGTTCATCGTCGTCGTAAACGACTTGAGTGGGCAAATGCTCACATGCGATGGCGCCTGGCACGTTGGAGAGGTGTTCTCTTCACAGATGAATCCCGGTTTACACTGTTTAGGGCAGATGGAAGACAGCGTGTTTGTGGCGTCGTGTGGGTGAGCGGTTTTCTGATGTCAATGTTGTGGATCGAGTAGCCCATGGTGGTGGTGGGGTTATGGTATGGGCAGGCATCTGTTATGGGCGTCGAACACAGGTGCATTTCATTGATGGCATTTTGAATGAACAGAGATACCGTGATGAGATCCTGGGGCCCATTGTTGTGCTGTACATCCAACAACATCACCTCATGTTGCAGCATGATAATGCATGGCCCTATGTTGCAAGGATCTGTACACAATTCTTGGAAGTTTAAAACATCCCATTTTTTGCATGGCCAGCATACTCACCGGACATGTCACCCATTGAGCATGTTTGGGATGCTCTGGATTGGCGTATACAACAGCGTGTTCCAGTTCCTGCCAATATCCAGCAACTTCGCACAGCCATTGAAGAAGAGTGGACCAACATTCCACAGGCCACAATAGACAACCTGATCAACTCTATGCGAAGGAGATGTGTCGCACTTCATGAGGCAAATGGTGGTCACACCAGATACTGACTGGTTGTCTGAGTCCCCTGACCCCCTCAATAAAACAAAACTGAAGATTTCAGAGTGGCCTTTTCTTGTGGCCAGTCTAAGGCACACCTGTGCAATAATCATGCTGTTTAATCAGCATCTTGATATGGCACATGTGCAAGGTGGGATGAGCAAAGGAGAAGTGCTCACTATCACAGATTTAGACAAATTTGTGAACAATATTTCTGAGAACTGGTTATTTTGTGTATGTGGAAAATGTTTCACATCTTTGAGTTCATACCATAAAAAATGGGAGCAGTAACAAAAGTGTTGCGTTCATATTTTTGGTCAGTGTATATTGCAGTGAGATAAACAGTTAAAGATTAAAACAAACTACTGAGTTTACTTTGCAGCTCCAACCTGTAGGCAGTTAGTAGCCTGAAAAAGACCACATTTTCTTACAAGAAAGACCTTGGTGAGTAGTTGAGTAAATTTCACCAAATAAGGTCCACTAGAAGGATATTTCGTTGAGATCTTATTATTGCTGCTTTCCAAGAAAACTCAATTGATCATTGTTCTTAGAAGGGCATTGGCCAGAATAAATCTGACCTAACCCTTACAGTCCTAACCGTTACAAATTTATTTCCATTCAAAACGTAGTTGTCCCTTGGCAACAACCCTATTCCAATTCTCATTTTTTATATTGGCTGTTTGCTTTTGTAGATAATTAAAATGTGTTCTTGGCAGTTATTCGATTCCTATGATGAATTCTCTTTCTGTAGTCTTTTCTGGTGTGTTTACTCACATGTATTTCTATGACCACAGCTTCTTCTTTTAAATTATTAATTTGTCTCTTTTAAATATAATCTTTTGGGTTTCATTTTCAGATGCTTTAAGTCTTAAGACAACCATATGTAGTTAATTCTTCATCTTGTGTAATAAAAAAAGAAAAAGTTGACTGTAAGATATTCTTCCTCCATTCTCCTTCAATTGACTTCTCATTTCCCAAAAAATCCAGGCATGAAATAACAAGGCAAGATATGTAACAAGCAAAGGTCCTAAAGGAGGAAACCAACACAACCACAAACTAACTTTCAAAGCACAGGCAGTTCCTGTGTGCCTCCCCAGGCAGAACAATGAAGGTCACCAACCTTTATGAGAAATGTTTAGGACTGACTGCAAGAAAAATAATGACTGAAAAAAAAAACTATTTCCATGATTCATATCATTTTTTATAGTGACACAAAATATAATCAACAGTGATAAAATTAAGTTTTAATAAAGCAACATTTTAATATACTATTGCAATATCAATATATTCACTTTCTTTAGGTCAGTACACAGCACACATCGTTACAAATAATGCTCCTCCCACGGGGGAAAAAGAATGCACTTGTTCTGATTTCGTTGTGGGTTTCCCTGACTCCTTGCTGCTCTGCTATAACAGACAACAGTAATTTATCAGTAAAAATAATGCTAAAGGCCATAATAAAGATGACAAAGATGCACTAACAATTTGAATACAGATCCATCTGAGTGGAACTGAACACAGTCTTGAGTGATCCTTTAGTTCTGGGCTGGGTCCATCATGGCTTCCCTGAATGATAAAGTGTGTTATGCAGCTGTTATTCTGAAGTGCAAGCACTAAAAATTGTGCAATCCTATTTTTTGGATAGAAAAATATGCATTTACAGCCGGCACTCAGATATTCTACCTGCACTTATCAACATGATAAGACGATTTTTGCCTGTCTCTCATGGTGCTCAGTAAAAATCTCTCAACCATTGGGATTATTAAAAGGATAAAATCTGTAAACAGAAAATGTACAAAATAACACTTTTGCTTCATCAAATCGAAAAAATCTTCTGAGAAAGATAATACCCGACTTGTCTAGCAGTCTCCGTGCTGGTTGATCGCTGTCTTTCCCCTTTGAAAAAATACAAGCTGAGCCCAAGTTCTTCAAATTAGGGGGCTCAAGCGCAGCAAAGTCACAAGGCCAAAAGCTTTTTAAAGTTCGGTCTTCATGCAAGGGAGTATATAGTATTCATTGGAGACTGGAGCTCCAGACCTCCACTGAAATCCAAGTCTCTGACATCTCGCCTGGTTCCTGTGTACTGTCCGATAAAGGAGCCATCCTCTTCAAACTGCATCTCCCCTCCTTCTCCATATTCCACCAGACTGTCGTCACTGTCTACGCGTTTCATCATGGCTTCCACAGTTGGCTGGGCTCTTTGAAGCCTCTCCTCCTCTCTACCAAATGTGTACAAGTGAAAGTATTTAGTGGAGAATTTGGCACATTGACTGCATAAAATCAGCAGAATACTTACATGTGCCTCCGAGGAAAAGGCAGCGTGGAGACATGTGCTATCCTAAAATATTCAAATGTTTATTTAAGGTCAGTTTATCTGAACAAGAAAGAAACTAATTCTGAACATATTGACAACTAAGGTGTCAGTGGTGTCAATGTGTCAACATTTAGTCATGTCATACCTTTCAAGGGATCTGCAGTGGTTCAGTGTGAAAAGAACAGGGATGAGGGATCGGAGGAAATGTAGGGTAAAAAAAAACAAAATAAATTTAGGTTGGATGCAACTTTCTGTTTATTTATTCAAAAACAGATTTAATTTGTTGCTATACAACACTATATTAGCTTAGTCAACCTTAAAATACCCACAAAAATGTTTGAGGGTTGATTCATTTATCGGTTTGACAAACAAAAACAGTCTATCGATTACAATAGCTGCCATCTTTGTTAAAAAAAGATGGTATTTGTTTTAGTTCAAAATGGTCTAAACTGTGCTCTTGTGGATGACTATAACATAATCATAATTAATCTTTACCATTACAAAATTATTTCTTATTTAATAGTCTAGATCAATTTATTGAGTTATAAAATTATGTTTTATGGTATCAGTTTGACTTAAAAACATTTGATTTTCTGACAAATATGATGGTTTCATATGTTCAAAAAAATCTGAGTAGGTGCGTATACAAATAAGCCATTGAATTGTCTTTGATTTTTGATGTTATTAAACTTTTTTTTTAATTCTCTCTTGGTGCCATATGGTGTTTATGGAACACTAGATTTAAAAATTACTGCAAAAATAATGTCAATATTTTATGAAGTCAACTTTGTGGTCAAATTAATAACTTTTGTGAACTTTGGTCCACAATGTCCGACATATCATCTGTTAGCCATCGAAACAATGCTGTTACATAAACTTTCATACTTAAAACACTGGAAAACCGTAAAAGGGATGTTTTTAGCTGTTTAAAATATTAAAAACCATTGCACAATACCTAGGTAAACGTTTATTGCATTAGTAAAACTGTAAGTATTTGGATCTTATATCATGTCATTGGTTTGCTGTAATACTTACCGATAGTCAAATGAACCTTCCTGATCTTTGTCATCCACAGGCTCCAGTGAAATGTCCTTTTTCTCTCGAACTGCAAAGACAGCAATTGTTAAATCCGGACATTAGGAACCAAAAGCAATTTACCTTATCACAAGTTGGTCACTGTTGTCATAAAATGATTTATTTTACGAGTTATAATAACACAAAATGATAGTTTGAAATATCTAATCCACATCTAAAAAGATATCTAAATTAAAACTTGTGATGGATGCTTGATAAAAAGAGATTGAAGTTGATATTTTGTGGCTCTTTTTTACCTGGGTATTTCCCGCCTCGACTTCTCTTGATAAAGCAGACTATGAGGAGGATGAGCACGATGAGAGCCACAGCACACATTATCCCAATGAACCAGCCTTGTGTTGTGATGTCCACCTGGTCCTGAGCGTACGCTGAGGGACATAAACACTGTTTAAACTGAAGGCAACAAAAGAGGGTCCATTTTGTAGACCAGACACAGCTTGAAAATCAACTGCTAACTACTTTCTGTGGTGTAATGCGGCGACTCCTCTGTATGCCACTCTCCAATTCCAATCCGAGTTCGGGCTGCCACAGAGAACCAGTAGCGAGTGTATCGGTCGTACCGGCGGATGGAGAAGCTTGTCACATTAGGTGGGAACTCCTCAACTCTCATCTCCTCTCCTCTGGTAGCGTTCACTGAGATGAGAACAGGCAAATTTAAAACAAATATAGTGACATTTTAGATTTAGAGGCAATTTTAATGCAGGTAAAATAAACGTCACGTGCTTAGAAAGTGGACACAAAATCATTTTAGACCTTCTTGAGGACATATTCCAGCTTCATCCCATTACAGGCCTCACAGTGTTGTCTCTTTGAGAGTTTGTTAAAGAGTGTGCTAGACAGAGCTTTCGCCTACATGTGTGATACTTCAGAGAGTATCCAGTGATGATCCCGTTGGGCTCCGCTGGCAGATCCCAGTCCACATAAATACTGTCCAGATGGCGCTGTTGGATTCTAAAGGATGTGGGGGCGGATGGTACTAAAAGCAGCAAAACACAGACATAAATGAAACAACACATGAAAACTTCCACTTTTTTAAAGTTTCAACTAACTCATTTTTGTTTACCCCCTTCAGGTGTTGAGAAGTGTATATTGTTACTCGGCGGCCCTTCAAATCTACTGTTAGCCACCACTATGTACATTTTATAGTTGCTGTAGGGTATAAGGTCTGTGATGACTCCAGATGGTTCCGGATCATTGTTTGGGAATATTTTGGACTTCATTCCTCTGTTGACCCATAGCCACCGCAGCTGACTGCTGTCTCTCCAGTAGTAGACCTGAGAGATGAGAGGTGACGCACATCTTTTAGGATTTACTTGAATCGTTGTTTTTGTTTAAGACTCAGGACTGAGTAATAAACTTGGTATGTTTTAGTTACGAGTCTTTTACAACAAAACACACTTCGACACGTGGGCGGGCAGGGCAGAGCAGGAACTGAACCTTGATCTTCTGATCAGAGGTTGACCGCTTTACCTTCTGCGACACAGCTGCCCTTTAATCAGATTTAAATACTTGAAAACTATATCTAAGTCTAAACTATATTTAAGTTTAGACCAAACTATAAACTGTAATGTCTTAACATTTCCCAGTAAATTGAATGGACAATAATTATACAGTTTACCAAAACCATTACCTGTAAAATTCTTCCTCTTGCTGCTTGTTTGATGAATAACCTATAGAATACCCTGCATTGTGCAAGGATTTATTTTAAGTAATCTGTAAACTATTGAAAATAAATAACAAATAAATACATTTACAAACTAGAGATGACCATTTTTTGTCCTTAAATCTTTAAAATACAATTAACCAAGACTTTAAAGTCCTAGTTTACAGTATTTATCAGCTGGTGATTTATTCCTGTGAAATTATGTTAACTAAAATTGTTTCTCAATCTGCATTATAGTTTGTCAAAATTACAGCAGCCATACCTTGTACTCTTTTAGTTCCCCCATGATGTTCTCTCGTGACACTGGGTCCCAGTGCACAGTGACCTGAGTACTTTCAATGTCAGAAACTCTCAGATTTAAAGGTGCTGCCAAAGGGCCTTCAGGAAGAGTGGAAAGAAAAAAAACTGTTTTTATTTCACTGATAAATTTTCACATTGTCTTGCTTAAGAACAGGTATGACGCTGTGAGAAGGTTGCAAAGTTTTAATATTCCATCACAGAAATAATTTACATTAATAAATGCTGTAAACATCACTAAAAACGAAATTAATAGAATTTGTGGGACTTACGGTCTTCACCAGAATAACCAATGACAACGGGGGACTCTGGGCCCAGCCCAAAGTCATTGACAGCCTGGACTTTGATCTCATAAGGGGTGAAGGTGTCTGCATCATAGATGTAGTATCTCAGCCACTTTGTGGTTGCATTCTTCCACTCTTCTCTAGAATCTCTCCTTCTCCACCACACCAGATACTTCAAGTGTGGTCCGTTCCACTCTCTGTAGGTCAGAGGCTGAAAGCACAGCAATAACAGAAGGTAACGATGTATTTTAGATTTACGCAATATCTTTGATTTTTTGCAGTTTAAGTCCTACCTCCCAGCTAATTTCCATGTTATTTCTCCATGTGCCCACACCTTTCACATTTTTTGGGATGACATCTGGGGCTGTGAAGGAAACACCAGATATGATTTTTGACGGAGAAAGAAGTTGAGCAGCAGATAAGGATCTGCCAGACTGGCCTTAAAAATATATATGTATTATATATGTATTATTCACTTTTTTGGCTGTCATGATAAAGGAACAGTACATAAGATATTAGCTTATTGGATACATACATTTTCCTATTTTATCATTACTGTTGACCCTAATTATATAAAAGTAGGTACAGCCATACGCTATGAACCAAATACAGTGTAATGTCAAAGTTTTGTGCTACAACTTCCATCTCATGTCCCAAAGTGATCAATGGGAAATACCTTTTCAACTTGATAAAAACTTGTATATGTTATTATTAAAATTTTGGCTAGATTTATGATGTTAGATAACATTTTTGTAACAGACAGACAGCAATAATACACAGGGAGAGGTGATTGAGGAAGTTTTTATGCCTGATGAGTAATTTGTTTTGTTTTGGTTTGTTTCTTTAAAAAAGCAAAAGAAAACTTATCAATGGCGTAAGAAACATCGTCTTACCAATAGCTTATTTTAGAGATAAATACTACGCACTATAACATTTTCTCAAACCAAGATTATTTTGCTATTGAAAAACTTTTTTGATAAGATTGTTTTTCGTGCAAGACAGAAAATAAGAATTTTTTTCTTGAGGTCTTGCCTTCTCAAAATTCAGTTTTTGCAATGATAGAGTATTACTGTGCTTTTCTTTTTTAATAAATTTTATTTAGGGTAACAAAGCACCCCAAAAGTTCCAAATTTTCAACATCAAAGACAAAACAATTGACTTGTCCAGCTTTACAGGTACTCTCTCACCAACACACAAAAATCCATTTTGGTTAAAGCTGGATCATTAAAAATTATATAAAAAGACCAATGAGGATTTTTGTATTTTTCAAATTAAATCCTTTTCTACATCGTTACATTTAAGGATAAAATATTGTTTAAGGGTCAACATTTACGTTTGTTGGATAAATCTGGTGGGTGATCAGTAACCCTAAAGTGAAAAGTATGTAATCATTATAATACTATAACCACTGCTGCTGTGTAAAATGCGTGCAAGGTTCACACTGCAACAGTTTTGCTTAAAAATGTAGATCAATTGTTAATCAATAGTCATTTTTATGTTGCAAATGCTCACACTGCTTGTCCATCTTTCTGCTCATGAAGACAAAGTGGGCAAAACTTTGGTAAAGAGAGCAAATTAAAGGAATATTAGCACGAAATTTAAATCAAATATCAGGGATGCTTGACTATTACCAATGGAAATAAAGAATTACACTTCCTTTCTTCAAGTCCCCCAGCCAGTTCAAGTACCGATTGGGGAACCTGAAATAGAACACCAATGGGAGACCTTTTTGTGTAGAGTTTCAATGTTCTCCTCATGCATGCGTGGGTTTTCTCCGGGGAATCCGGCTTCCTACCACGGTTCAAAAACATTTTTCATAGATTAATTGGTTACTCTAATTTGTTCCGAGGTGTGAATTGAGGCCCTGCGACAGGCTAGCAACCAGTCCAGGGTGTACCCTGCTTTCGCCTACGAGTGGCTGGGTTAGGCTTCAGCAGCCCCGTGACCCCGAAAGGGACAAAATGGGTTTAGAAAATGGATGTAACATTTAACAGCAGGAAAACTCACGTGCACCACTGGTCTGGAAACGAGCTGATGAACGACTTGGACGACTGGCTCCAATAGCGTTAATTGCAATAACTCTGAACTCATAATAGGTAAATGGTGTGAGATGTAGGATAACAGAGTTAAGATTCCCTGGGTATGTAGACAGATTTCGCCATTTTCCAGGAAGCCAGTCATCATCATCATACTGCACCAAGTAATCTGTTTTAAAAAGATAGGTAAAATATATTTTAACAGAAAAAAAGTACCATGCAAACACTTTAGTTTCAATTTGTAAGGTATAGTTTACAACTTTTACCTGTAATTGGGCTATGGTTGCTGTCACCAGGTACCCAACTGAGTCGTACACTGCGTTCAAATGGATCAGACAACTCCAGGTTCGTTGGAGGATTAGGACGATCTGGAAGCAAAGGTTTAAATAGATATTTATCCCCTAGATTGTGTTTGATATGATATTTAGCCAAGACATACCCATCACCAGTAGGTGTGCAGAGGCAGACTTCTGGTCCAGCTCATTCTTAAAGACACAGGTGTAATTGCCCTCATCTCCTCTGTTCACATCAGTAATGACTAGATTTGATTCATCCAGAGAAACTCTGAGGACAAGAGGGGAGAATGAAGATGTTCGATGGCTCACACTTTAATATGGAGTCCTATACTGTTCATAATTAGATAAATAAATATTTAATTAAATAAATAAATATGACCTCATGCATATACACAACCAACCAATAAATCTCTCATAAATAAATAAAAAGATCATGAAATGGTGAAAAAGCTGCACACAGATTTTAAATTAGCCATTATATTATTCAATATATTTCATTTTGCTTTAAAAACCTGTTCATTATTTTAAAACAACATTTTAAAATATTAATTTTTAATCATATGGAATGTTATTATAATTCTACGTCTTTTTTCAGAAGCTCAGATTTCAAAATCAATATTTTCCAAAGTAGCTTTGTTTTTATTTCATGTTGCTGTTTTTAACAATGGCGTATTTATTTCATGAAGAGCTTTTTCAGGAGAATGGGTCTATCTGTCAATCAGTGAATGTGGGTGGGATCTAAACGCTCATTTGCTGATCCCTGGAAATCGACTCATATTCCTCGATACCCATTCAGCGGTGTGCCAGTCAGATAGATGGCATATTTCAGCGATATCCGCGCGGCTTTGCTGACATTTGATACAAACAATCTGTCTGCAGCAAAATATGCAAACATGGACGACTCTGTTTTTGTAGTTTGAGGGTTTATGTGGACCAAAGGAGCTCCGGTCGTCCACGTCTCGAAGTCCCCCGTGAAACACTCCTGACTCTCACGCCATTCACTCAGCTCTCCTTTGCTCTGCAGCTAACAGCTCTGCTGTATGAGCTCACAGATCCAGTCTGACGTCATCGTGCTTTACACCGTGCCGGCTCGCAGGAGGAGGCGAGCTGGCGGACCGACAGAGAGGCTACGTTCACACTGCAGGGCTAAATGCTCAATTCGGATTTTTTGAAAAAAATCTTAATTCTTTGCAAGACCGCTCACATTTCCAAGTAAATCCGAACTTTTGTGGTCTCCAGTGTGACCGTGAGACGACCCAAAACTGACCCGCTTGCGCAGAAGAGTACTCAACGGCGAACGACGTCACTCGTTGTTTGCAGAGCCAACGTGAACAATGGATGTCAACAGTGGAGCTCTTTTTGCAAATCGTCTGTACCCACTGTAGTAGAATGAGCATGTGTTTGGGTCGCGCGCGCTGTACAGACAGGAGAAGAGCGCGTGCAGTGGTGGAGAATGGGGGTGGGGGTGCAGTGTGTTACGGAGGAAGGAGAACGGTAATAGAAGAAGGTTTCCCCCCGAATAAATGCTATTGGTTCTTTATTAACCCGCTCTGGAGAATCCTGGAGAATCTAAGGGTCAGAACAGGGAGGAATTTTTTTTTAAAAACCGCCCGGTTGCGATGAGAGCCCTGGAGTTTGGCCGGAATAAAGCTGTCACCCCAAATATAAATCCAATCGGGGACATCGCTTCCCTTCTACTGACTGGTCTCAGCAGCATCGTCTGCCATAGTTGTTGTTTATGTTCTCGTTCTTGGCTACTTCAACGCAAAATGACGTTTGTTGCGTATCGATGACGTATGGTTCGGAATCAAGCCGCCTGGCCGGTCAGACGGCGGTCGCAATTGAAAACATTGGATACGTTTTGGAATCAGGACGGCATACCCAAGTGGCCTGGGTCGCAATTGAAAAGATCGGATCTGTGTTGTTCAGACTGTCATGCAAAGATCGGAATTGGGTTGCATAGGGGCAAAAAAATCGGAATTGGGTCATTTCAGCCTGCAGTGTGAGCCAGAGTCAGACCAGGCAGCAGCGGATAGCGGAACAAGTCTGCTCGGGCCTCCTGAACCTTATGATATGTTTTCTATTTTCATTGATACAATGATTATAAATCAGGTCCTCTGGTTTTATTTTTCCCTCTCGGGGAAAATGTTGAACCTTTCCTGCGAAAGTTTCTCTTTCTGGTTGTAAAACGCAGCGGACATCCGGGGTTTGATTTGGGGATCACTTCCCCGTTCAGACCTCTCAGAGCGGGTTATTAAAGGATTCAGTCTCTATACTTTGGATATACTTTTTTATAATTACTTTTCCAGCGAACTGAACAACAGACCCTTAACTTGCGCTCACACACACACACTTTTGCGCTGGGCTCTCTGATTTACACGTAATTTAAGACGTAGTTTGACTGCAGGACCTGAAGCAAAGACTCTCTGGGATGATCTCATGAACTCAAACATGGAAACATTGTTATCATGTAGAACTATTCAAAATAAATAAACCTGACCTTTTAACACTCCGTGTGCATTGTGCATCCATGCATTTTAAATGAGATTAACACAGCCACAGCTCCAAGTGGCTATCAGGCTAAAAACATTAGCTGCTAGCTCCTCCCACACGCGGCATGGTGTGTTTATTGAACTCCAGTTCATAGAAGTTTTGTGGAACTCCAACAGCCACCCAGCCTAACTTAGACCACTACAAAATGTTCATGAGAAGATGAAAATTGCTGAACCGACCACAAAATCACCTGAATTATGCACACTCGCCCAAAGCCACTTTTATCCGCAAATTTAGAACCAAAACTGCCCAATTTCTGGTAACACTGTGGATGTGTTGAGGTGCATACTCCCCCTAATGTTGAGGAGTGGGCATCACGCCGTCACGTACGCTGAAACATCTTCAATCGATGTAGTTAGGGTGCTGCTGCTCATGTCTGAGTAAAGGAGTAGCCAATCACAAAAGTGTCTCCGCCTTGTTTGATTGACAGACAGAGACATTCTCCTGAAAAAGCTCTTCATGAAATAAATACGCCATTGTGAAAAACAGCAACATGAAATAAAAAAAAACTATTTTGGAAAATATTGATTTTGAAATCCAAGGTTCTGAAAAAAGACGTAGAATTATAATAATATTCCACATGAATAAAATGAATATTTTAAAATGCTGTTTTAAAACACTGAAAAGGCTTTTAAAGCAAAAGGAAATATATTGAATAATATAATGGCTAATTTAAAATCTGTGTGCAGCTTTTTCACCATTTCATGATCTTTTTATCTATTTATGAGAGATTTATTGGTTGATTGTGTATTTGCATGAGGTCATATTCATTTTTTTAATTAAATATTTATTTATTTAATTATGAACAGTATAGGACTCCATACTTTAATGGTATCTACAGTCGTGCAAAAAATACAGTGTTAAAAATCAAATCACCGTATTTTGTATTAAACATAAATACTCACCTCCAGCCAAAAGTGACTTGCTTTTTGTTTTTTATCCATGATGTTGTGAATGGAGTAGTGGCATCTGCTTTGACAGCACACTCAAGGCGCACATCACTTCCTCGGATTACCTTCATACTTTGTGGTTTGGTGACTATTACTATGGGCTCTGAAATTAATGGTGGGGAAGGATTTTCAATACTAAATCTTTCGCACAAAACATTCCAAATGAATGCAATATTAACCTTTGACCTCCACTCGGACTTGGTTCTCGTCTCGTCCTGCAATGTTGCTGATGACACACACGTAAGTTCCCTCATCTTGTAGTTGTATCCGTTTGACCTCAAGAGTCCCATTACTGTGAGTCTTGAATCGAGACCCTTCAAGATTGCCTTGCCCATATTTTGACCTGAGTTGGATTACCCATTAGAAATGTGGGAAAACAAAGACAAATGAGGGGTTAATTTCTTTTCTTACTTTGTGGACTAAAGTGTCATTTTGCTAGAATCTTACCATCGCAGGTCAGGCACAGGAGAACCAAAGAAGCGACAGTCTAAAAACGTTCGACTTCCCTCTATCACTTTGACAACTTCATTTCTAGGCCCAATGATGCGAGGAGTTGAATCTAGATAAAGATAATATTGTATAGTATAACGACAGCTTTAGCAGACAAACGGCTGCAAACCAAAGCAGACAGAAAAAAGCTCAGGTGGTCATAGTAACAGCCAATGAAGACATCCAATTTAATTTGTTTATTCTGTATACACTAAAATGAACTTAAAAAGTGGACTACAGATTGATTCCCTTCACAGAATAATTAAACGTCTTTTGGCTTATTGAGAGCGGTGTTCCTAGGGGTTGGGAATCCTGTCAGCTTGACACCATCTCACGAGTGGAAATTGAACCTCTAATTTATTTGCAGTTGGTTTTGCAAAGACTTAGTAAGGTAAAATGTGTTGTAACCACCTGAACTGTTATAACCAAAACATTCAGAGCTAGGCTTTCAAGTGAACATTAAAAAATGAAAAAAAACCATTGCATTAATTTTTTGCAGTGTGTTATTTTTGTTTAATCAACTGTTTCTTAAAAAATGTAAAAAAAATATATATATATATATATATATATATATATATATAT